>JABUQX010084557.1:0-15000 GCA_015478945.1 Trachelipus rathkii
GTTACTTCGTTCAGATGAATTTGGGTGTTTTAACCGTTTTCGCATTTATCATTGAAACGCTTTCGCGTTTTCATTGCGCCACTTCAATGTATATATATATATATATATATATATATATATATATATATATATATATATATATATATATATATATATATCAATAACCAAATCTTATATATTGAATACTATAAATAGAATCTTTATTATAAACCTATTAAATATTTATTCGTTTCAGGCTCTTTAAAATAAAGAATGTATCTTTTATTGTATCTATTTTCCAAATGTTTTTCTTACCAAGGAATAAAAAAGTGAAATTGAATCGAATTTTAACGATAATTCGATAAAGTCAATTCAGACTTTTTTCTTCTTCTTTTTTAAAAACAATTGTCTCGAAAAAAAACAAAAAAAACGAAAACAAGATAACGTTTTTTTTCTTTTTATGTATTTGATGCGACTGACAATGCTTTTAAATAGAAAAAAGTCAATATTGATTCTTTTCCTTTAAACTTGAAAGCTTGAAAACTTTGGGAAAATTTGATTCAAGACAATAAGACACGCTCGAAAAAAGAAAAAGAAAAAAAAAGAAAACGTTTAATTTTACACAAAACTTTTTTTGTTTAAACTTTGAAATTGAAGATCAAATGTTAAAACTTTTTTTCATTCTCTTTTCATATTTAATTAAATTAATTTCTTTTCTTTTGTAGAAATACAGATCACTTTCCCTGATTAATGGTATATATATATATATATATATATATATATATATATATATATATATATATATATATATATATATATATATATATATATATATATATATATATATATATATATATATATATATATATATATAAAATATATATATATATATATATATATATATATATATATATATATATATATATATATATATATATATATAACTATTATATATATATATATATATATATATATATATATAAATATATATATATATATATATATATATATATATATATATATATATATATATATATATATATATATATATATATATATATATATATATATATATATATATAATATATATATATATATATATATATATATATATATATATATATATATATATATATATATATATATATATATATATATATATATATATATATATATATATATACAATATTTTAACAGAATATCTTTCGTTTTTAGTTTTGTTTTGAACTGAATAATTTTCCTTCGTACTAAATAATGTGTTCTATACCTAAGTTTAGCTATGGAAGATCTTTAAAATTATCGTTATTGGTCATAAAGAGTATTAATTAAGGTGAGACGGACGGGACAAATCACCGCGGTACTCTGCTCTCAAATTTGTCATTTTTGCATGGTTACACAAAACTTGTTTGTTTTGTTCTCGTTCTCATCGAAACCCCTGAGACTATTTTGGTCTTTTCCTTTATTTTCTGTTGTACAATGAACAGCCTATTTCGTAAAATTCTTTAAATACTTATTCTGAATAAACTTTTGTTACTATCATTTCTAGAAGAATGCTCTAGTCTGTTCGTTTCTTTGGTAACTATTTGTAACTATTTCTTTCTTTCCTCTATTTTCCGTTGTACAATGAACAGCCTATTTCGTAAAATTCCTTAAATACTTATCCTGAATAAACTTTTGTTACTATCATATCTAGAAGAATACTCCAGTTTGTTCGTTTCTTCTTTTTTTATTAGCTTCGACCAAGAAGGATGTTGTTCCAATTTCTCAAAGTGGGCGATAACGCCCCCCTGTGGGCGCTGGAGGCCTAGAGGGGGGCGGGCTAGGGGGCCTAGAAAAAAATGGGGGTTGTTGAAGCTATTTAGTAATTTTAGTTAATATTTCTTTTATAATATATTTATACTATATATATATATATATATATATATATACATATATATATATATATATATATATATAATATATATATATATATATATACTACTATACTATATATATATATATATATATATATATATATATATATATATATATATATATATATATATATATATATATATATATATATATATGCCATTGTGAATTTTAAGTTTTGGTAAAAGTAAAAAAAAATTGGGGGGGCGTTGAAAAATAATTGATTTTCAAAGTGGGCGGTAGACGAAATAGGTTTGAGAGTCTATGCAATATAGAGGACAACGTCGCTGTCTGTTCTCAATCACACTATTTGAATTTTGCGATCCTGGCATTTACAGTACTGTTCGTTTGTTGCCATACCATTATGGTTCAATCAGGCAGAAAGAGTCGCATGGCAAGGGCCCGGGTTCGATCCCCTAGTCCGGATCCACAAATTAGGATCCTAGGTAGAAGATACCTAGAGAAGTTCCCCTCCCTAGAATAGGGCTATGCCCGTGGTGTGAATTTAAATAAATATTAAAATTTGATTTGAGCTAATTTTTGTTTTCAATTTATTTCGTTTGTAATTCTACTAAATTAACCTAATTCCATCAACTATATATTTCAAATGATAAAACCTCGTGCTACCTAGTTTCAAAGATGACCTTTCATAACTCATTCTAGTTCAGTCTCCGCTGTTAGTGGCATAGTGTTCAAAAATAGAACTGGTAACTTTCCTTCTATTTCGCCATCACCCAGCAACCTTAATAAAAGTTATTACATCTTCTTGTGTATAATTGATCATAGTTGTAATGGATTGTTTAATTACACTTGATGCTTCGACTAATGCTGCACAAACCTTGATTAAGTAACTCTCTTACTGTACTAGCGCTATTTCTCACAGAAATGTTCTCGAAATTGCCGTCATCTTCATCTGTTGAAATTTATGCAAATTATATATCATCGGCAGTACCAAAAATTAATTTATCCGGAAAAATACATTAATTTTTCTTGCATTTTTATACTACTACTCTTTCTGTTATTATAACAAAAAAAGTCTCCAATCTTCTTTCTTCATCTTTTTTCATATTTCTTCCTCTTTCTTCACCTTTTTTCTCTTAAAGGCTCCACGGTCAACTTACTTTCTTTCACCTTACCATTTAGCACTAATTCTGCTTTGAATGATTACTACGCAATTCCATCTTCTCTATCCATTAATATTACTCGTATTGTAATTTCTTCAAAAGATATCGTTTCAGACAATATAAAAGAAATCATTGCAGCTAACATGGTTTACAATAAATCAAATTTTATAGAGTTACGTGGCATTGGCTAGTTTATTTCTAAAATTTTAACTCTAGACGTAATTTATACGCAATTCTAGTATGTTCTTTCAAAAACTTAATTCAAACATGCATTATTTTAATTATACTAATTGAATTGTTAAACAAGCTTCAATCACGCTATTGGATGCAGGTACCAATCAGTACTTTGAAACACCACACCATTTGCTTGTATGAATAAGGATGTTTCGCTTTTTGCATGAAGTAAGTTTTACAAATGCATGGTGGTTCCATTTACATTTTTCTTGACGGAGTAGGGTATAAGATGTCAGTCTCACAAACTCACCATCATTTCAGACACTCTCCAACCTTTTTTCCCAGCAGAAATGATACATATCAAATTTGTTGCATTGACTTTTGATCTGGACTCTTCTTCCGTTAAAGTAACTAACTAATAACTAACTAATGCAACTAATCACTATTCCCATTATCATCATTTCACATTTTATCTCTCTGACCTTATAAGAAACCTCTATGCTAGTTATTTTTCAAATGTTCTGTGTTTCTCTTTGTGTAAAATTCTAATTAATTACAGAAATGGTTTTCCTTATATCTGGCGGGTTCCATGTAGCCCTTTGATATATATATATATATATATATATATATATATTTATTTATTTATTTATTTATATATATATATATATATATATATATATATATATATATATATATATATATATATATATATATATGTATATATATATATATATATATATATATATATATATATATATATATATATATATATATACCATATATATATATATATATATATATATATATATATATATATATATATATATATATACTCCTATATACCAAGGGTGCTAGTGAAAAAATTCATAGGTGGTTGCATCTGACATTTCACGCACGCACACATTATATATATATATATATATATATATATATATATATATATATATGTACTCATATATATATATATATATATATATATATATATATATATATATATATATATATATATTTACTATAACTATATAACACTATATATATATATATATATATATATATATATATATATATATATATATATATATATATATATATATATATATATATATATATATATATATATATATATATATATATATGGTTTAAACCAATTGAAAAACTTTTTCCTTATTTTTTATGGTTTTTATGTTTTTTTCCAATATAAAGGTAATAAAAAAACGCTATAAATGAAAACATATGGCTAGTACATCCTTGTTACATATTTAGATAGTAAAGAAATGGGAGGAAAACATTGATAACTCTATTTAAAAAAAAAATTGGCATCAAAACACGATAACAATAATTTAAAACTAATAACTTTTAACTATTTTGTTACAAAACTGCTATTAAGATGTTAAAGTGAATAAACATTTTTTAAGTAGTAGTTTCAATGTTATATTTGAGAGGGAAGAACTCTTTAAACAATTTATCTTTCCCAAACTTTTTATATATTGAAAATTAATAGCACACATTTATCATCTATATTTTTACATAATTTCAAATTGCTGATTTAAAAACTTTGTTTAGTATGAAAGCATTATTTTTGCCCAAATTAAAGCCTGACATGCTCCGATACACAGCTCTTGAAATTGTGCAAATCAAAGGTAGTTGGAAAATTAGATAAATGTAGAATGTGAAGACAGACATTACCAGTGGAGTACATGCAGGATTGAGCAGTGCATTTAAGTCTGGGTTATATATTTGGATAGAGAAAGGATGAGACTATCAGAGACACAAGTCACAAGATATCTCCTCCAAGAAGGAGTTACATGACTGGGAAATTCAAAAGAGCAACGAAAATTCTCTAAATTTTAATAGCAATAGAATAAGGAGAGTGTTGCATAAGTTCGAATGCTAGAATGATTGGAGAGAGATTAGTGAGAGTATGAGAATTTAGGAGTCGACAAACCCTACCTAGGCTACACTTATGAAGGAGAGTAATATGTGTGGAACCAACTCAGATATGTGATTCATACTCTAAACAAGGACGAACAACGTCCTTATGCAGATGAAACTCGCAAGTGAAAAAAAGAAATTCAAAAAGTGTCTTCAAAACACCCACTTTCCAAGAAACTTGTTGAAGAACATAATGTGATCTTTCTAATAAAGATCACGAGAAAAGAAAATTATAAAAATATTAAGAACAGAAGAAGGTTAGAGTTATGTTTTGAAAGAAGATATTTTAGCTGTTTGGAAGATTATGTCAAGTAGATAGATGAATAAGCTGAGTTATTAAGGCATTGAAAATAACTATGTTTTCCTTAATACAAATATAGGCACGAGAAAGATCAGAGATTTGTTGCTTCAAGGTTAACCTCCAAGCATCATTTATTTTCTGTTGAATGAGTCGTTTTTCAAATTGGAAGGAGTAATGATGAGTGTTGGAGTTATCAACCTAAGAGTGAGGAGGAGACACAGTAAAAGATAGATCAGTAATGCAAAATAGAAATAAAGAATCGTGAAGACACTTTTGTGGATAAATTTTAAAAAAATAAATGTTAGCTATCTACAGTAGCAGTCATAGAAAAACTGGAACTTTCAGTTCTTCAGTTGGAACTTTAATTTGGGAAAGAAATTAAATCTTTGTGATAGAATTTATCGAAAGCCTTCGATATGTCTATAAGAGTGACAAAAAAAGATTAACAGAAATGCGGGAGAGGAGAAGACCAAAAGTCGGAGAGAAAGGAAAGAAGATCACCAGTCGATTAATCCTTACAGAAGATATACTGACAATCGGAGATAAGATTAGACGATTGAAGATGTTTCCAAATATTTTTTGTTAAGAATAGATTCAAAAACTTTAGACATAACAGATTAAACAATAGGACGGAGTTGGATTGACTGGGGTTCTGCTTCTTCAGTACACGCTGGATGAATGCACTCTTCCAATAGGAGGAAAAGGTTAAAGTTGATAGGTAGTGAGGAAGCAGTTTACTAAGACATGATGCAACTCAGAAGCACAAGTTTTGAGGCCTACTAGAGGTATAATTTCAGCACTCTCCGTTTTCTTAGTGCTAAGATCAGAAAATGCAGAAATAACATTTTAATGAGCTGAAAAGAGGAATAGTGGAACTAGAGGGGAAAATTTGAGTGAACAGTTCAGCTTTAGCAGAAGTTAAGACAGTATTATTACTGACAAGCTAAAAGAGGAGGGAGAAAGGAAGCAGCAAAATTGAAGTTGACATTTTAAAATTGCACAATGTCAAAAAGAGTGTGAGGTTTGTGAGGTAGAGGAATCAGGAAAATTGTTCCACTTTATACAAAGAAAAGTTTTTAGGACCTCTAAGAGCTAATTTTTTGTCATTTCGGGATGGAATGTGTAAAAGCACTTTGAAGACAGCGATAATTTCTAATAAGCCAAGATAAATCAGTTTTAGTTCAAGGGTTGAGAGGGGAATGTGTGACCATTATATATATATATATATATATATATATATATATATATATATATATATATATATATATATATATATATATACTATATATATATACATATATATATATATATATATATAAATATATATATATATAAATATATATATATATATATATATATATATATATATATATATACCGTATATATATATATATATATATATATATATATATATATATATATATATATATATATATATATATATATATATATATATATATATATATATATATATATATATATATATAATCGAAAAAATCCAAAAGTATGTTTTTGAGAATATGAAAATGTTTGTTTAAAAATAAATTTTGTTTTTAGTAGAGTACTTATTATAAATTTTTAGATTAATATCTTATAAAAACATTATTATAAATAATGTAAAGTACAAGTACAAGTACAGTGGTTTTAGAAACTGCAAGTACAAGTACAAGTACAAGTACTCCAAAAAATGTACTTAAGTACAAGTACAAGTACAAGTACTTGTACTTGAACCCAACCCTGATATATATATATATATATATATATATATATATATATATATATATATATATATATATATATATATATATAACTATATATATATATATATAACTATATATATATATATATATATATATATATATATATATATATATATATACTATATACTATATATATATATATATATCTGGGGCGAATATAAAGTATGCCGCAGGTATGTAGCTCCTACCCAATATTTTTTAGGTTTTAAATAATTGAAATTAAATGGTAAAAGTATACTAAATTATTAAAATTTTATATAAAAGTTAAAAAAGAAGCTATTTTGCATCATAAATTAAAAGAAAAACAACCACAATAATAATAGCTATAATAATAATTGAATTCATTTAGAAATTCTCGCTCCTACTCTGATCTTAGAAGTAAAATTCTTTGCACCGGGCGGACGAATGACGTCATTTTTTACATCAACTTATAAGGGAGCGGGCTAGTCTGTCCTACCTATAATCGAAAATATATGAAACCTTTCGTTCTCTTCCCGTAAATATGTACGAAATGTGTGGATTGTGGCAGTTTGTTTGAAATTTTTGTATCGGATGTGTCTGATTGTTCTGATATTGAATATTAATTTTATATAACTTTATTTAAGTGGTATTTAGCATTATATACATAAAATAATTGAAATAATGCATAATGGAGTAAGTGTAGATTTTATATTAAAGAAAAAACGCTTTAAAAACTTATCTATAAAACCACAGCTTTATTTTAAAAAAATGATAGGCCTAAGAAATTACTCAATTGGAATGTGATTTAAAATTAAGTATTTGGTAAATATAATGTAAACAAGCTTTTCATACAAATAAATAGGTACGTATTATAATTATTAAAATATGTTTTCGATGTTTTCGTTAGCTATATATATATATATATATATATATATATATATATATATATATATATATATATATATATATATATATATATATATATATATATATACTATATATATATATATATATATATATATATATATATCGTAAAGCCGCGCCTGATAGATATATATATATATATATATATATATATATATATATATATATATATATATATATATATATATATATATATGCTATATATATATATATATATTATATATATATATATAATTAATATATATATATATATATTATATATATATAAGGGCTCTCCTCACCGTTTGAGCAGGTATCCCGAACCCCTTGGGCCTTCTTTAAGGAATGGTCGTCACATGTCATTTTATACTACTTAGCCATTGTATATGCATCAGATCGTTGCGCATACAGTAAATGTGATCATCGCGTTTGCCATATCATCTTTAGTCTTCTGATGCGAATCATGCCAACCACCCGCAAGGAATAAACTAAATTGCGGGATTAAAAAGTGACGCTAGTATGCATTCATGACGACGATAACTGGAACTCGACCCGTAACCTCTTAAGAAAACGTAACTAATTGGCCTCCACAAATCTTAAGGTTCTAAAACAAAATTTGCACAAAAGTGGAAATAGGCAAAAAAAATAAGGTTCATCTCCACATCTTTATTTCATCTTTCAATCTACGAATTTTATATTAATTTTGCATTTTATATATAATATATATATAATATATATATATATATATATATATATTTTTTTTTATATCAAAATTATTTATTAATATATATGTATACATGTATAATTATATATATTTATATATATTAATGTTATATATATATAATATATTATAATTACAACCGAAGAAAGAGGAGTAAAATCGCTATCGACCACACACACACACACTCATACATATAAACATACTTCACAACTCACACACACACATCACACACACACACACTCATACATATAAACATACTTACACACCTCACCTACACTAAACACACACACAAAAAACATACCGACAATACATCCCCCTGTATAATCACACCTACCTTACAACCCTGCATAGATACATCACCCCAAGCCATCCTTTAGCTCAACCTACACATAACCTGACAATTACATAATGACAACTTTATACACACATAATGCCCTACCAGGTATGATACATACATCGCAACCTTAGCTCAACCTACACCTCTACACAAATTCAACACATACACCCACCTAGAATATATACTACCCTAGTGCACAACCTCACCCACGCCTAACACACTATGAAAATCTATCAACACACGCAAAACGTAGCTATTTATAGTACACGCCACACACACACCGCTAGGCTTTTTATACCACGACATACACCCACATAGGCACTTACGCTCTACACCTAAGCTACCACACATACAAACACCATTTACTAGACACATACACCTAATCCTAAATAAATTACACACATCACAACACTACTTACAACCCCGCATAGATAATAAACCCCCTCTAAGATACATACACCCCGCCGTAGTTCACACTACACTAAACTACACAGACAACTATATATATATTTAAATATATATACAACACACATATACACCTTTTACTTAAAATAAAAATTAGTCATAAGATCAAGAACGGTACCCAGAGGAGCTTTTCTGGGGTAAAGCCCATCAGCGACTAATTACAATTGATGAGTCGAGAGTAACTGGCAGGGTCGGTAGTTACACTCTAAATACCAGAAAAGCTGAGGCAATAACATTAAAAAATAGAAATCTTTATTTAAGAAGTTATAACCCAATTAATAATGAAAAAGTAATGAGGAAGTGAGAAAGGAAGAAAAGGCAGAGTGCCTGAGTATATAATCAATTTTTATTTTACTAACAATTGAGAAAATTTTATTTAAAGACATATACTTTAAGACTTAAAGGAGTATATCGAGTAAATCAATAGAGGTGTTACTACCTAACAGAATAGTAAGGCTTTGTTTTGCTGCTTTACTGCTTTAACTCATGTTTTAACTCGTTTTAACTCATATGTTTTACTGCTTTAACTCAATATATTCTTGATTAACATTACATACTTAAGACGCAGTTAAATAAGTAAATCAATGAGGTGTTACATAACAAAAGGGGATTAGTATGCATTTTGTCTTTAACTGCTTTCTGCTTGTAACGTCATGGTTTTTACTGCTTTAAACTCATATGTTTTACTGCTTTATACTCATATATTATTACATTAACAAGTAACTTAAAATCAGTAATCGAGTAAATCAATTAAGAGGTGTTACAGCAGCAACAAAGGGATTAGTATGCTTTTGTTTTACTGCTTTACTGCTTTACTCATGTTTTACTGCTTTAAACTCATGTTTTACTGTTTAACTTCTAATGTTTTACTGCTTTAACTCATGTTTTACTTCTTTTTAATTCATGTTTTACTGCTTTAACTCATTATGTTTTCTGCTTTAACTCATATATTTTATTACATTATGTTTTCCTTTTAATATTTTTTAGTTTTGTTAATAAAAAAAAACAATCGTATTTAAATATTATTATTTATTATTTTTATTATTTATATTATTTTATTTCATTTTATTTATTTTTATTATTATTATTTTTTATTATTATGTATTGTTTTAATTTTTTTATTTCTTATTTTTTTTACTTCATGCCCATTGTTATTATTATTTAAATCACAACAACACACACACGCACGACCCACCACAACACACACATCACACCACACACCCACAACAACACATCACACACACACACACACACACACACCACACACACAACAACACACACACACACACACACACACACACACAAACGCCCACACACTTACACACATAACGCATAAACACACCGCACATCACAACACACGTATATATTTATGTAAAAACATTTTATGTTTTAATTAAATACGTACATTTATATTACTAATTCAAATATAACTAATATTATTACAAAGTTTCTAGAAAACTTCTATAGATAAATAAAATATTTCTTATGAAACAAGAATTTGATTTATCTTAACTGTTAATTACGTTTGTTTATTTATAAATTGCTAATGTCAGAAGACAAAACACAGAGTGTTGTTATATAGATCATGTTTAAATTTTACTACAATTCTGCACGTAATTATATAAAAACGGTTTCCTTAAAGAACATAAGAAGATAAAAACAGTTGTGAATAGTGGTGTTGCTTAGCAACAAAGGGATTAGTAGGGGATTAGTATGCTTTTATTTACTACTTTACTGCTTAAATCAATATATTTATCAACATTATGTTTTCTTTTTGATATTTTTTATTATTATTATTTTCTTTTATATTATTATTTCTATTAAGTGTATTATTATTATTTTATTAATATGTTATTGTTATTAATCTTAATTTATGGTATATATGATATTATATATATATATATATTATATATATATATATATATATATATATTATATATTATATATATATATATAATAATATATACATAAATATATGGTTACACGTTTTAAAAATGGATGTGTTTTCTATTTTTATAGATTTAATATTAATCTGCAGTTCTGTATACCATTATCCAATGACGTGTCTGAGGGAGATTTTCAACATTTGCGTCTAATATCATTTCACACAGTCCTACCTCATAGAGATCTCTGTTAAGTTGGATAGGGATTCATTAACTCGGTTGTAAAATCTGAGACTTTATTATCAGGATGTAGAATGCAAAGATGCGAAGATGATCAGAGTTAGAATAGAAATGATCTATAACTCTCCATGTAATATCGATGCATAATGATTTGTTTTTTCGTGATTCTCACTAGCTTTTATATATGAATTAAACTTGTTAGGATATCCCCTCCATTTCACCAGATACTGTTTTATTTTTTACCTTACCTTTCGAATCTTATGTATTTTTTATTTTAGTACATTACTCTCAGGAATCGCAATCGTATTTTCTGTATTTCTTGGTTTATAAAATCCTCCTTTTATGGATTCTCCATCTAAATCTTTGAGATAATATAATTTCAACCCTTCATTAGGAAATTTCCTTTTATACTATCTACCTTAAAAACTTCTCTAGACCAACCCGCTTCATATCCTTTTCTAAACCTGTCATCAGCTCTAGACACTCTTACATAATCGTTTACCTTTATTCCTGAATTTATCTTTAATTTTTACACCTCTTGGGTTTTGCTGAATCACCGATGGTGTCTTCAGCATTTCTAAAGGAGTTGTCTTTATAGTTCTATGAAAAGATCTATTGTAAGAATAAGCTAGGTCATCGAAGTAATTCAATATACTGTTAAAAAGTGTTCATCTTGTAAAGGAATCTCTGGCATGCGCTCGTTTTATCGTACCTGAACTCTTTTCAACTATACAGCTTTATGTTATAGGAAAATAATGTTAAAAATATCTATAACCTCTTTCATGAATAATTTTCCTGAAACTCTCAACTGAAATTCCCTGTCTCCTAATGTTGCATTAAGTTTGGGTATCTAACTCATCATCCCTTATATATTTCTCTCTACTGCATGCCGCACTGTTTGATTTTTTAATTTTTAAACTTTTAATTAATCTAATAAAATCAATCATTAGTAAAAAGTATATATTGAAATCCATCATTATAAGAACTGTATTTAATCATTTCAAGTTAAATCTAACTGCCAAAATATCGATGGTGATGCTCTGGTTGTCCGGGTAGGGAATTTTCGACGGACAGGTTTATGTAAAGTAAAAGCTTCTTCACCCTCTAAATATTCTTTCAACTCTTTCTTCTCTGTTTGGAAACTTTGAAGCAAACCTGGTGAAACCTCCAAAACTATTTGGTTCTCTCAAGTTGAAGTAATACTTATCAACCTTTTCGCCTTCGCTCTATGTTGAATACTGACATAATTAAGCTATATATATATATATATATATATATATATATATATATATATATATGATACTATATATGAGTATATATATATTATACTTATGGTGCATAAATATTAATGCAGGAGCCATGAAGTAACTGACACTAATTATAAAAATAAAATAATAAAATAAATAATAATAATAAAAATTAATAATCATGTAAAATAAAATAATAATAAATAATAAAAATAATCAATAATAATATTAAAATAAATAAAAAGTAATAAAACAAAATAAAAAATATAAAAAGAAAACTAATGTTAATAAATATAATGAGTTAAAGCAGTAAAAACATATGAGTTAAAGCAGTAAAACATGAAGTTAAAGCAGTAAACGATGAGGTTAAAGCAGTTAAAAACATATGAGTTATAAGCAGTAAACATTGAAGTTAAAGCAGTAAAACATTAGATTAAAGCAGTGAAAGGGAGTAAAATCAAAAATGCATAACTAATCCCTTTGTTGCTGTGTAACACACCTCTATTGATTTACTGATTTAACTGATTTAGGTATGTAATGTTAATAAAATATATGAGTTAAGCAGTAAAACATAGAGTTAAAGCAGTAAAACTGAGTTAAAGCAGTAAAGACAGTAAAACAAATAGCATACTATAAATCCTGTGTTTTATGTACACTCTATTGATTTAACTGATTGTACTGCTCTTAAGTATGTATGTTAATAAATATATGAGTTAAAGCAGTAATACATATGAGTTAAAAGCAGTAAAACATGAAGTTAAGAAGCTAGTAAATGCAGTAAAACAAAGAGCTACTAAGCGCTTCTGGCTATGTAACACCTTTCTATTGATTTACTGATTACTGCTTTAAATGTCTGTAAAGTATATGTTTATAAAAAATTCGTACATTTAAAGTAAAATGAATATATATCAGGCACTCTGGCTTTTTCTTCCTTTCTCCTTCCTCATTCTTTTTCATTATTTATATTGGTATAACTTCTTAAATAGATTTCTAATTTTTAATATTGCTCAGCTTTTCCTGGTTTTAGAGTGTAACTACACGACCTCAGTACTCGACTCATCAATTGTGAATTAGTCGCTGATGGGGCTTTACCCCAAACGCTCCTCTGGATACCGTTCCTTGGATCTATGACTCATTTTTATTTTAAGTAAAAGGTGTATATGTGTGTGTAAGTGTGTGTAATATATATATATATGTGTGTGTGTGTAGTTGTAGGTGTAGGTGTTGAGCTATCGGCGGGTTATGTATTAGGGAGGGGGTTTATGTATCTTATGGCGGGTTGGTAAGGGTAGAGCTGTGTTGTGTGGTATTTAGGATAGGTGTATGTGTCTAGGTATGTGTGTTTGTATGTGTGTATGGCTAGGTGTGAGCGTGAAGTGCCTATGGGGTTGTGGTGGTATTTGTGTATGAAAAAGCCTAGCGGGTGTGTGTTGTGTGGTAATATAAATAGCGCAGCGGGTGTGCGATGTGTGCTAATGTGTCATAGTGTGTTGTGGTGGGTGTGAGGTGTGAGCTATGGGTGTAATTTCTAGGGTGGGTGTATGTTTGAATATTGTGTCGGTGTAGGTGGAGCTAGGGTGGATGTATGTATCTAGGGTGGGCTTATGTGTGTATAAGTGTCATAGTGTGTGTAGGTGTAGGTGTAGGTGTGAGCTAGGGGGGTGTATGTATCTATGGCATGGTTGGTAAGGGTAGGTGTGTGTATATAGGGGGTTGATGTGTCTAGTATGTGTGTTTTGTGTGTGTGTGTGTGTGTAGGTGTGTGTGAGTGTGACAAGTAATGTTTGTGTGTGTGTGTGTGTGGTGGTGTGTGTGTGTGTGTGAGTGTCTGTAAGTATGTTTATATGTATGAGTTTCGTGGTGTGTGTGTCGATAGCGATTTTACTCTCTCTTTCTCTCGTTGTATATATATATATATATATATATTATATATATAATATTATATATTATATATATATATTATATATATATATATATAGTAATATATATTTATACTATATATATATATATAATATATGATATCGAATGCAAATTGATGATAAAATTTCCAGATTTAATTTGG
>JABUQX010084558.1:0-2500 GCA_015478945.1 Trachelipus rathkii
ATACACATTAATTATCATCATATATTACATATTATCATCATCATCATCATATCATATTAATATTATTATTAAGATCATATTAATATATATATATATTATTATTATTATTATTATTAATATATTATTACATACATATATTATTAATATTATCATATATTAATACATATTAATATTACACACACATATTACACACAAATATAATAACATCACAATAAAATATTAATTATCATTACACATTACATATTATATATTATTATTATATATTATTAATATTATTAATACATATCATCATATCATTATTATTAATATATTAAGGTTAATAGATAATATCATTATTATTAATACATCAATACATACATATTATTATTATAGATATTATTATATATTATTAATACTATACAATTTGTCATCATCATTATTACATATATTATTATTATTACATATATTATTAATAATTAATATTATTAATAATACATATATTAATAATTACATTATTATTAATAATATTAATGTATTAATATTATTATTGGTTAATACACATTACACATCATTATTATTACATCATAAAGTGACACACACATACATAATACACAGTACACACTGGTAGAGCCCTATTCAAGGAAGGGAACTTCTCAAATTCACACAATTCTCTATGCAAATTACGCATATGAGCACAGAAAGGGTTTAAAGTGAGGGAGATTAAATTCAGCAGGAAAATGCAGAAGATGGAAGAGAACAGAGGTGGTGGGGAAAGAAGGAAGCACCACACAGCGAGCTAGCCTGGAGTTACCAATGTCAACACAATGGAGAGTAAGGCACCTCTTGTGCTACGAGGGCGTCAAAGGTGGTAGTATGTGCGGAAAGATATAAGTTCAAAGTAATCGTCTCTTCGGTGTACCTATAGACAGAGATAAAGCAACAACATCTGCGCCGTAAAGATAGAGGGTCAAGTGAACTGAAAGTACAGAATTATTTATAAGTCTTTTACCTTGACCAGACTCCGTCCAAAATGCCGGATGAAACCAGAGCCCCCTAGATGATACATATGAGAGCAGCACTCCACACATGGGCGGATGAGACCCTTGTATATCTGGAGTAACTGAGAAGAGAAAAAAAGTCTTGCAGTCTCACAGTCTAAACAGAACTTCAAGTTTCTTTGAGGCTAGCAAAAGTTGTGATGTGAGGTTTCCAAGATTTTTTTTTATGTTAAAGCCAAGGATGTTTATATTTATCAACAGGAGAGACGAGAGAGCTGTCATGTGATAGGAAAGTTAGAAGGTGTTTTGAAGAAGGAGATTTGTAGAAGTTGTGCTTAAAGAATTGAATTTAAATAAGGTTTGAGACGACCCCATCCGGAAATTCTATCCAGATCACCGAGAATAGAATCGAAAAAATTAAGACGAGAGGCAATTCTAGAAGTAAAAGAGGAATCAGAATTTAGATGAAGAATGAAGGGTCGAGTCACCGGCATAAATATGAGTGAATAGAGTTAGAGGTACAGGTGAGATCATTAAAGAAAAGTAGGAATAAAGTAGGAGATTAGACAGAACCCTGAGGAAAACCACTATTGACAGAAAGGAAGAAGAAGTCGCCCCACAGTCGCCCCATCAACAACAGCTGACATTGAGGATTTGAAAGAAAGCTAGTCATAAGTAAGCAAAGAGAAGGAGGAAACCTGAGGGCACTTGGAGAGCAGTGACGCGTACCATACTCGGTCAAACTTTGGATATGTCAAATGCCACCACGCAAGTCTTCCCTGTAGTTCCTAAGAGCAAAAAACCATAAATCGGTTTGATAGGGAAAGTATTAGTATGATGCCGAAAGCCGTGTACTATGATCGGAATGAGTTTCCAAGATGATTTTAAGAAGTGAGAGTTGAGAAGGGTTTCAGAGCTTTGATAGAATACAAGTGAGAGCTATAGGTTATTAGAATTATCAGAGCGGCTTCCTTATTCTGAATAGGCTGGACATGTGAGCTCCAAATACCATGAGGTGGAAAATGCTAGTATTGAGACACATAGAGAGTAAGGTTGAACGAGGGGCGGGGGACACCACGGAAGCACACTTCCCCAAACTCGGGAGGAATGCAATCCGGGCCACCCGCCTTCCTAACGCGTTCATAGATTTACAGGGGCCTGTTCGATCAACAACTACAGGCAAAGGCATAGAGACCTTGATAGAGGAGAAGGAGTAAAGAGAAATGCCAGAATCGTCCAGAGTTGAGTTTGAGGAAAATAGGAGGCCCCGAAGAGATTGGCCCTTTCAGTTGGTGAATTAGCAACAGAATCATCAGATCGAATAAGAGAAGGAAAGGATGATTTTAGAGATGTTTATGGCAAGAGGCCAGAAAGATTTGTCAAAGAGAGGAACCATAAGGAGGTTAGCACACCTTCTGCTTTGATGAAAACCCTCATCGTCGAAGAGGACATCCCTGCAACGATTTCTAGCTGAATGAAAATTAGCGAGAGTGATAGGAGAACGAAATTTTTCCACTTCTCGA
>JABUQX010084558.1:10000-15000 GCA_015478945.1 Trachelipus rathkii
CAGGCTGAAGAATAGTCAATGGTTTTGCTTTGTAAATATTTTGAAATGGGAGATATAACAAGAAATAATCTAATAAAACAATAGACATAAATAGGTTTTCAAATTTGGACCATTGACTGATTAAATTTCTTGCCATGAATTTAGATTTGCATTTGATATTTCTTTTAAAACGGTAATAAAATTGAATAGTTTCTCTGCGTTTACACTTCCTCAATTCTTAAAAATCCCTCATCGATAATAAAGAAAGAGCTTTATGTTTGCTCCACCAACTTGTGGCTCCTATTTTTTGCAACTTGTGCATTTTTTCATGTGCAATATGTTTTCTTTTTGTTTCCTTCTCCCATACGGCCATTCTTTTATAAGACGAGCTTAGAAAACCAGCTGATTCTTCCACCAATCCAACTAAGTTTTCTGCTTGGAGCAACGTTACTGTTGAATCAGCTACTACCAAGTTCAGCATGTGTCCCATACAGTGAGTGTAAATAAGATCTTCATTTTCCTTTTTGAACTGAGCTTGTAGACCGTTAAAACAACCTTTCATATTGTTAGCTCCGTCAAATGAACAAGCAATAATATTTGATGGTGCAACGCCACACTTGGCTATTTATTCTGATTTTATAAGCTCGTACAAAGCCAATCCAGATGAATCATCGACTACTGTTATTTTTAAAAGTCTTTCATATATCTTTCCTTGAAAGACATAGCGGACGCAAATCGCCAACTGGTCCATAACAGCTACATCTTGAGTACTATCTACCATCACGCTGAATATTATGCTATCATGAAGGTCTTTCAAAATGATATCACGGAACATCGAACCAATTATTTAAGTAGCTTGTTGATAAAGGTTTTTGACAAAAATGTCAACAAAGAGCCTCGTCCAGTCGGTCTTTTAGTTAACTTTCCAGTGGCTTTCTGACATGATTTTGTAAAATCACATCATAATTTGCAACCAACATGACCAGTTCGAGAAAATTACCATAATTATCTGTAGAGTCAAGCGTATAAGCCCCTTCTGCTTTATCCCCTCTGTATGCAATGCCTTGTTTTCCAATAAACAAAACTATAACAATTAAACGTTGAACAACCAAACTTCTGGTGTGAACTTCTCTTTCTTGCTTGTTGGTTTGGTTAATAGTCAGAAGAGTTGAAATATCATGACCTTTTTGGCTTTGAAAAGCTACCTTCGCTGCGAGTTGATGATAACGAGAGTCTTCGTGAATTTCAACAGATTTATAAATATGCTTAGGAGAAGAGTCATGTCCGGTAATAAATGTAGAATCTCTATTATCTTTACCTCCAAAAGCCATACAACTGAAGCAGTACACTCTGTTGAGCCGAATCGAATATGATAATCATTTTCTGTGAATTTTATCAAAATTCGGTAAATGTCGGTAATAAAGTTTTGAAGGGTCAAATGGCAATTTAGCTCCTTTTCCTTCACTAACTTGAATAGGGTGCTTCTTCATAAAAGCTTTTTTAATTCCAATTGGGTCATTTTCGTTGGGGCAGATGAAACATCCAAACTGTTGCGTAGCAGCATTCTGAGCAGCATCAGGCGTCTCATGGTGGTTTTCTTCATCATCATTTTCTGTGTCAGAACTGGTATTAGTTCTTGATGAATCACTGCCGAGAGAAGCCGAAGTTACTGAATTCATTTTAATTTAAGGACGATCTAATAGTGGCTGATTGCAAGCAGGCCTAGTTTCTTCCCTCTCATATCTACAAGACGAAGTGCCAGGAGTAGACTCATTGAAGGAGGTGAAATTCGATCTTCAGTTTCTGAAAATAAATGTTATCACTGTAGCTGCGAGTGTACGATATATTGTAACAAATTTTTAAAAGTAATACAGTAAAATGGTCGGCAGGCATACGAAAAGCGAAGCGTTGATGAGTGTAACGTGATTTGGAGATTTATTTAGTATATATATATATATATATATATATATATATATATATATATATATATATATATATATATATATATATATATATATATATATATATATTATATATATATATATATTTTATATATATATATATATATATATATATATATATAGGGGCTATTTATAAGATGTTGACTCCAGGAACGAAAATCAATAAAAAATGTAACGTAATTTCAATGATTTGAGGTTAAATACATTAGTAAATACTGGATTTTCAAATGTAATTTAATTAATATTAACAAAAGTTAAAAAGAAATTGACACATATTTTTTTGTGCTTCACACCTATAGTCTTATAAAAATGAGTAGCTTAGGCTATTTATTTCAGTTTAAATTTGATGAATGTATACGTAAAGTTTGTAGAAACACCTTGACAATAATAAATTGATATTTGATATTTTTATATATTTTATGTTTTGATCCGGGGTGGGGCCTTCGGCCCCCCCCTCTATATCATCCCCCCGTCCCCCGCAGAGCGGGGTGCCCCGCTCGCAAGCTCGCGGGTCCGGGGGGGAGTTTTTTTAAAAATAAAAATACCCATAAATTTTAATAATAATCGAAAATCAAATAATAAAAATGAAAGAACTTAGAAAAAAAATTAAATTCCTATTAAATAATAATAATAATAATAATAATAATAATAATAATAATAATAATAATAATAATAATAATAATAATAATAATAATAATAATAAAAATCTTTGTTAATTTCTTAAAAATTAAAAATGCAAATAACGCTAATAAATAATAGAAATTGCAGCAATAAAGGAAAGGCCCGAAATTCGTTGTTTTTCTTATCGAAAATTTCCCCCGTATAAACGGAGTCAACAGAGAGAGAGAGAGAGAGAGAGAGGTAGTATATATATATATATATATATATATATATATATATATATATATATATATAGAGATATAAGAGTATATATATATATATATATATATATATATATATATATATATATATATATATATATATATATATATATATATATATATATATATATATATATATATATTAGGTCCTGACTGGCCATTTCGGAAAATTTTAAATTGAAGAATGAATTTATATATAATAATAATAATAATAATAATAATAATAATAATAATAATAATAATAATAATAATAATAATAATAATAATAATAATAATAATAATAATAATAATAATAATGAGGACAAGTAACACATAAACGAGAATGAGCTGATAAACTAATTCGACTTACCTGTATTTAATGAATCATTATTGTCTCTCAAAGGCTGACTTTGCGACTGAGAAGTGGAACTAGTTGACCCAGTATTAAAACGTTTGGAAATTTTTTCAGCGTCTAAAGATTTTCTTTTCTTTTCGTAGTGCCACTTTGGTACACACATTTCATGTTGACACAACTGTTACACTGCACTAACTACAACCCTAATACGAGACTGAGCGAGTGAGGGTCGCGAAAAAGAAGTTAGTTAGGCTACCATAATCAAACCAACTGGCAACTGTTTAAAATTGATTGTAAACGCGCAAGATTATTAGGAAATAAATAATCAAATTACTCTGATGTAACTAATTATAAAGTAGTATATCCATTTTTGGGAGGCCTCTCCGGGGCCCCATTGGGCTGGGGCCCTCGGCAATCGCCGACCAGCCGACCTTGCCAGTCCGGGCCTGACAAAGATAGATTGACGTATCAAAATATCTGGACAAAAATCCCCCCCCCCAACATATGTATATATATATATATAGATAGTATATAAAAAATAATATATATATTTAAATATATATATTGTTATAAATTATATGATATATATATATATATATATATATATATATATATATATATATATATATTATTGTAAAATAGTTGATTAAAATATTGTACTGTATAAGATAAAATAATGAATTTTAAAAGTGTTTTTTAAAGCGTTCTTAAATTGCTCAAATATGTTAGTTGAGCGTAAAACATTATAAAAAATGGGAAATCATAGAAAACAAAATATCAGCTCAACTTGTGTCTAAGAAATATTTATATTTTACAATTTTTTTAATCATGCATTTGTGTTAATATGATTTTTACTTTTAATATATATTAGTATAAAATTATTTTATTGTTATATGTTATATGTGTTATATGTTGTTAAATGTTTTCTTTATAAAATTATTGTTTATATTATACTTAGCGTTGTTTTATTGTATGTAAAGAAGATTTCTCTCTCTCTCTCTCTCTCTCTCTCTCTCTCTCTCTCTCTCTCTCTCTCTCTCTCTCTTCTCTCTCTCTCTCTCTCTCTCTCTCTCTCTCTCTCTCTCTCTCTCTCTCTCTCTCTCTCTCTCTCTCTCTCTCTCTCGACTCAGATGAAAACTTAACTCGGTTGCAGGTCAGCGAGAAAAAATTAATATGTATTAGAAATTAATGTACTTGATAGGAAGGCATCGAACTTGTTAAATATATTCTGAATGTAAATTTAATAAAATAACCAAAAACTAAAGCTGTTTTAACACCTTACTATTAAAGAGATAACTATAAAAGGGTTATAACTAGTTGTGTTGATGGTTCATTAGCCTCGAAGAACCGATCAAAACGTAACCATATTGCTTCCTGTTGGTGAAGAAGGCGGCTTCAACAGAGAAAGATGAAATTTCGAGTATCTGTAGATACAAAGAATAATACGAGGAGCTATCAAAGAACTACCATCAACTACTACCTGTGCAGTGGAGGAACAAGCAGAAGAGATAACTACAAGCCCTCTACTACACCAACAAGACCTGCCAGTGGAGGAAGAAGAAGAAGAGATAACTCCCAACACTTCTACCACTACAGAATTGGTCTCTTCTTCAACTATTTATATATATATATATATATATATATATATATATATATATATATATATATATATATATATATATATATATATATATATATATATATATATATATATATATATATATATATATATATATATTACCTAGCTCCACGGATACGGAGCGTAACCGGAGCACTGCAAGATGATATTCTCTCTCACTTTAATTGTGCTTCAGAAAACTTTAGAGCTTTCTGTCTCATATATAT
>JABUQX010084558.1:27500-47448 GCA_015478945.1 Trachelipus rathkii
TATATATATATATATATATATATATATATATATACATACATATTTTTATAGTAATATATATATATATATATATATATATATATATATATATATATATATAATTCATGCAGATCGGATGACTAGAATTTTTTTTTTTTCAATTTTTTCAATTTTTCAATTTCAAATCATAAAAAGTAGGTTCTTTGAATTGAATATCAAACTACAGTTGTTTAGATTTGGGGTTAAATATCAATATTTCTTTCGTTAGATTTTGGCAACAGTCTAATCTTTGTATAGTTCGCGTTTGAAGTCATTTCGAAAAATTGTAGGACGAAAATCGAAGAGTGTCACAAAATGTTTTCAAAAAATGAGAATACAAAGGTAATGATGACATTTTTGCAATCGAAAAATGATGTTTTAGAGCTCAGTAAAATCTGTGGTTTGCTTTTCTATTTGATCAAAATCGGCTGAAAATTAAGAATTTTGGGCCCATATTTAGGCCAAAATCATAGAAGCTTGTTTAGAAAGAGAAGTAATATGATCCTTCCAATTAAGGTCACGAGAAAGAAACACCAAGAATATTATTATAGACCAACGTTTGAGTTGTTTTTATAGTTGTAGTGGAAGAATATTTTGAGTAGAAAGATGGAGGAACTGAGTTTTTGAGGTATTGAAAACAGCCATGTTTTCTTGACACAATTAGAAATTCGAGAAAGATCAAAGGTTAGTTGCTCAAAGACCGTCCTCCTAGAGTGAGCTACTTGTTGTTGTGAGGGACGTCTATCAAAATGAATGGAATGATGAAGAGGAGTCGTTAGTTATCATTAGGAAGTGGATACCACTTAAAGTAATAGACAAAAGGTTATTCATGAAAAGTAGAAAGAGAGTTGGGGATAAAACAGAAACCTGAGGAACATCACTATGTAAAGGATGAACTTTTGCCTCTGACTCTAGTGGTTTTCAACTAAAAGGGTCTCTGAAATAGGGGTAAAAGTGACAAGCGTGAAGAAACCTTAAATTCAGAGGTAAGGTTCTAGAAATTGCACCTCATATTAAATTCATTTATTGTATTATACATAGAAAAGGCAATTGCTGCAAAGAAGTTAGAGCCAGAGATGTTTCAAGTGTTTCAAGGTTTTATTTCAGTTGTGAATTTTATTAAATCTAAACTTTTACAAAATAGAGTCTTTGAAATACTTTGTAATGAGATAAGAAGCAAACATAAAACACTCCTTTTCCATACAGAAGTAAGGTGGTTATCAAGAGGCAAAATACTTACCGAGCTTAAAGATGAACTTAAAATTTTCTTTTTAGAAAAAGAGAGGAACTTAAAGTTTGCAAACCTGCTTTGCAGTGAAAGTTGGCTGATAGTAGTATGTTATCTGGCAGATATTTTTGAGAAAATAAATTGCTTAAACTTGTCTCTTCAATCTAAAGGTAATGTTTTAACAATGAGTGAGAAAATTAGGGCTTTTGAGAGAAAACTTGCTTTGTGGAAAGAAAATATCAGTCGAAAGTTTAAAATTTCCAACTTTGAATGATTTCATTGTAGAAAATGAAATAAAATTGTCAGAAAAAGGACACATTATCACACACCTGACAAATTTGAGAGAAGAATTTATTAAAAATTTTAATAACCTTCCAAGTGACGACTTTAAATGGGTCTTAAATCCATTCAATGAGAACAATAAACTCAAACATCTTCATATTACATTCCAAGAACAGCTGATTGAAATTAAGGAAGATACAAATTTAAGAAGTACTTTTCATGAAACAGCTTTGTCAAATTGGTGGTATGGATTGAAAAATGAATATCCTAAATTAGCACAAACTGCAATTAATTCCTTGCTTCCATTTGGGTCAACATATTTATGCGAGCAAACGTTTAGTGCTATGACAGATCTTAAGGCAAAAAAAGAGAAATAAAATAAACACTGAACCAGAGCTAAGTATCGGTCTCTCAGGCACTACAACCAGAATTTCTAAATTAAGTAAGCATTGTCATCGAGCACATCGTTGGCATTAAATTATTTAAAATAGATATATATATATATATATATATATATATATATATATATAAAGATATATATATATATATATATATATATATATATATATATAGTATATATATAGCAGCATATATATATATATATATAAGGTTATATATATATATATATATGTTATAAGTATATATATATATATATATATACATATATATATATATATATATATATCAGGGTTATTCAAGTAAAACCACTGTACTTGTACTTGTACTTGTACTTAAATTAAGTACATTTTTGGAGTATAGGTTTTGTAATTTTGTACTCTGCAGTTTCTAAACCACTGTAACTTGTACTTGTACTTTGTACTTGAGCCTTTGTACTTGGTACTTGTGCTTGGTAGTTGCAAAGTACTTTTGGTATTTTTAACTTGCCAATTATTTTTTATTTTCTTTTATCATTTCTCCTTACGTATTGAAATGTTATTTTTTATAAATGTATTCTAAGTATGTCATTATATATATATATATATATATATATATATATATATATATATATATATAGTAGTTATAAAGAAGAGTTATATATATATATAAGAGTAGCATATATATATATATATATATATATATATATATATAGCATATAAATATATATATATATATATATATATATATTTAGTAGGTATAGTAAGAGGTCTTCCATGGGTTAAGTATATATATATATATATATATATTATATATATATATATATGTTAGCACATCACCATCATCATCAACCACTTCCCCAAGACTGGGTAAGGTGCGTGACATGAAAAGAGAAATAGTAGAAGAATATGACACGAAAAAGAATCCCAGCCTTACCTCCCTTTATACCTATATTAGTGGGAACTTGCCAGCTATCTTAGACTAATGGACCGTGATTGACCCCTCACTATACGAATGTGGCTTCACCCAGGTGGGGCATCACAAAAACCTCAAACATTACTTCTATGCACTTTTTTCACTAAAAGAACCACAGACATTTTGCCGATTAACCATCTTGGCAGATCTGGCCACTATAGGTTATCCAGCTAACCACCGACTATCATCCATTTTCCATGACCCAACCATCTAAACATACTTCTCTCATTTATCCCTTTTTTCATACCATACAACTTGGGTCTTTTAATAATTTCTTTCTAATGATGGTTCATCTGAACACACAGCCTTTGATTTGCTCTATTCCAGCACTCTTCATATGCATTGGCCCACAGGTACTTACCATCACATAAGAGAACATACCAAAGTGGCACTAGCATCTAGTCTCTTTGACATTCACTCAGCATGACTGCACCACTTTCTGCAATTACAACTTACCTACTACACTCTGCATCATCCGTTCCCTTTCGTCATCCAACATATATCTTAAATATTTAAACTCAGTCACTTTTTCCAGCTTCTCACCATCTAGCATAACTTCACCCGAGGACTGTCCTCATTCATAACCATAACCTTACTTTATCTAGCTTATATTTTCAAACCCATCCTTTACACACATCCTACAAATATTTCTATGAATACAGTTGAGCGCCAAGCAGATTCACGAGAGACACTATATTATAGGCATATATATATATATATATATATATATATATATAGAGTAGAGATATATAGAGAGTATATATATATATATGAAAGATATAGTATATATATATAGGTATATATAGAGAGAGGAGTATATATATATATATATATATATATATATTTATATATAGAATATATAGAGAGAGTAAAGATATATATATATATATATATATATATATATATATATATATATAAGGTTATATATATATATATATATATAGTTAGTATATATATATATATATATATATATATATATATATATATATATATATATATATATATATAAGTATATAATCTCTAATAACTTCCCAGGAAGGGCTTTCGCCCTGTCAGTTGGACCAGCATCACTCTAGAAAACCATTTCTTGGCGCAATGGTCTCCGACGCCAGTACTCGAGTTAACACTCTCAGGTAGGGTTTTCGCCCTTTCAGTAGAACAAGCATCTTCTTCCATTAGGCCTCAAAACTCGTTCTCCAAGAGCTCTCCAGATGATCTTGCTTCTAGGCTCATAAGATTCTAACGCTGGCCCAAGAGTAATACAAGCAAAAGGAAAGGACCGGGTTGCTAGCCCTGTCGCCCTATAACCATGCGAAGAAATATCTTCCTATAATCCGACATCGGTGAAATAAATATCCATTCATCTTTGGCCAAATTTCAGTTTTTGCATATCTTATAATTTAAAATCAAAATTGTTTTTTAATAAAAAGAACAAGCTATAAAAATTTGTTACTCCTCAGCTATTTTTGATAAAGTATCCTTTCTATTATTTATAACTATTGATAGAGAACCGAAATGAAAATTTTGTTGCTCCTCTTCACGGTTAAAATATTAATTTTGTATTGATAAAAGATTTTGATTTTAATTACAATTTTAAATTCTTATTTAATTAATTAAAATATTTTCTTCATTTTTACCTTTTTTACCAGTTATATATATATATATATATATATATATATATATATTATATATATATATATATATATATATATATATATATATATATATATATATATATATATATGTAGGCGAGATGGTGATTCATTGGATTTGGAAGTTGTATAACAAAACGTTTATGGAGGGTATAGTTCCGAGGGATTGGAGGAGGTCAATATTAGTACCTTTATATAAGGGTAAAGGGAAAAAGGTAACTGTAAGTATTATAGGGTAATTAGTTGTGTGTTGTAAGGAAGATATATGTTGATATTTTGGTCGAAAGAGTGTCGAATGAGTGAAAACTAATTTGGGAAGAATAAGGTGCAAGCTATAGAAGTGGTGTAGAGGATGTGGATCAAATCTGTACATTGAAACAAATGATTGGGATAATGAGGGAGAGAAAAAATTGTATTTAGGGATTTATGTGGATTTGGTAACAGGCGTATATTAGGATTAATAGGAATCTATGCAGGTGTTAGTGATGGTGTTGGTGGTGCTTCTGAATAGACCAAAAGGGAAGATGATAGTGAAGCGTGTAGAATAAATAGAGTCGAAAGTGATTATTTAATTTAAATGGCGGGGTGAGAGAGCGGGGTGGTGGTATGCCTCCTGGCCAATCCAATTGGTATATGGATGGAGGTTATGAAAGAATTAGAGGTAGGGGTGACAAGGGATAGAGTTAGAATGATGGAGAATGGCAGAGTGAGATTCTCATACCTATTATATGAGGATGATTTGATTTTGTGTGGCGAATCTGAAGAGAGTTTGAGAGACTAGTAGAGAGATTTGGTAGGGTGTGCAAAAGAAAGCGGGTTTGAAAGTAAACGTAGATAAGAGTAAGGTTGTTATTGTGAGTGAGAACAGACCTCAGTGTGAAGTTATGTTGGGATGGTGAGCAGCTGGAAAAGTGTCTGAATTTAAATATTTAGAAGATATATGTTGAATGAAAGGGAGCGGATGATGCAGAGTGTAGTAGGAAATTTGTGAATGGCACTAAGGTGGCTGGTGTAATTAAATCGTTGGTGGATGTAAAGGGACTAAGTCTTGAGTGCGCTAGGGTCTTACATGAGGGTATGTTGTTACCTGTGTTAATGTATAGTGTGGGACTAAGTGTCTGGAATAAGAGGTATAGATCTAATTGGCAATGTGTCCAGATGCACAATCTTAGTGGCGTGCATAGGGTGTGAAAGAAATGATAAAATGAGGAATGAACGTATTAGAGAGTTGTTTGGTGTGGAGATTGGGGTAAATGAGAAAATAAATGAAAGTACGTTGAGTGGTTTGGTCATGTAGAAAGGATGGATGACAGACTGTCGAAGTTAAACGGATGGTTAGTGGTAAGTAAGAACGACTGATGGACAAAAAGTGGAAATGAGCTGTAGTGAATGCCTAAAGAGAGAGAAATGTGAGTTTGGTAGAGTAAGAGAAGAAAGGTAACAGGAGTGAGGCCTTTAGAGAGGTAGGTTGTAGCCCACCTAACAAGAAAGAACCCCAACATTGAATAAGAGAGGTCAGTATTGAGGTTAACTCATCCGTGGCTGGATTTTCCATCCTGATTTCAATAATAAAAGCAAAGGCTAAGTGTCATTTCACTCTGCTTCATATCTTCATTATAATTATGTTATATACTACCTTGCACCGATTTCTAAAACTCTATTCATCCATTATGACATTACATTATAGACATATATTATATATATATTATATATATTATTATTATTATATATATATTATATATATATATATATGTTAAAATATATATATATTATTATTTTATATATATATATATATATATATATATATATATATAGTATATAAATATATATAGGTGGTTTCTTCTATGGCAAAGTTAATTTGCAATTTAGCCACTGATACCATGTAATTTAAAATTTGCAATTCTACCTGAAACAATTCTAGAGCATCTGGTACTTTGCAATTTGTACTTGCAACTTGAAACAATTTTATAGAGTATTTGTAATTCTGTAATTGTAAATTGGAAAAGGTATCTGAACTCCAACCCTGATATATATATATATATATTATATATATATATATATATATATATATATATATATATATATATAAAGATATATATATATATATATATATATACTATATATATAATAAGATATATACATATATATATACATATATTAGTTATATATGTATATGTATATATGTATATATATATATGTATAAAGAGAAATATATATATATATATATTATATTATTATTATTATTATTAATCCATTATAGTATATATATATATATATACATATATATAAATTATAATATAAAATACTACTATATATAAAATGTATATATATATTATATTAATAATATTAGATAATATTATTATTATTATATATATACATATTATATTAATATACACATACATATTATATATATAGTGTATATATTAATATGATATAGTATACATACATAATATATACTATATATACATATATGTTAATACATATATTTTAAATAAGCATATTTTTATAAAGAATGGTTATGGTGGAAATGTTACATGTTATTATCACATATACATACATACATACACATATGCGTATCTCGTATATATATATATATATATATATATATATATATATATTATTATTGGTTATATAAATATTATATATTATATTATATATATAAAATATATATATTATATATAATATATATATATAATATATATATTATATATATATATATATAATATATATATAATATATATATATATATTTATATAAGAAAAAGATAGATATATATATTATTACATATAAATATTATATATATATTTAGTATATATTAATACACACATATATATATATATATATATATATATATATTATATAGAATAAAAAGAAGTATTTTTTTTTTAAATATATAATATATATATATAAATATATATGTATCTTATGTAGTATATACACATATCTAATGTATTATATATATATATATATATATATATATATATATATATTATTATTATAAACGTTATGCATCAAGTTTTTAATATTTAATGAGTTATATATATATATATATATGTTAATAATTATATATTAAATACAATTACATACATATATATATATATATATAATATTATTATTTTATATAATATTTATTATATATAAAGATATAAATATATATTATATTGTTATTAATATATATATATAAAAAAGATATATATAATGTTATTATATATTATTATTGTTTATTATAAACATATATAAAGATATAATTATATATACATAATAATATATTAATATTATATTTACATACATATATAAAATAATATTATTATATATATATTAGATACAATATATATATTATAAGTACATATATGTTAATATATATATATTTATGAGATATTATATACATTAATATATATATATATATATATTATATTATATATATAAATTATTATTATATATATTAATAATATATAAAATATATGTATATATATATATTATTACATATATAAAATATATTATTATTATATATTACATATTATATATATTATATAAATAATGTTAATATTATTATTATTATTATTACACAGGATATATACAATATATACATATATGCATATAATATATATTAATATACATATATATATATTATATATATATATATAATAATAATAATATACAAAATAGAAGAAGGTTGTTGTCTGCATACACATATATATTACACATATAATATATTATTATATATATTATTATTACATATACATATTATTACAAATACATTATACATTTCATATTACATATTACATATATATATTATTATATATTATTACATATACATATTATTATTATTATTATATTATACATACATACATACATATATTATTACATATATACATATGCCATATTATTATTATTATTATACCGTATATATAAACATATATATACATATTATATATTATATATATACATATTACATATATTATATTATATATTATTATATATATATATTATTATATACATATTATTATTATTAATATATACATATACATATACATATATATATATACATATATATATACATATTATTAGTATATTATTATTATATTATTAGTATTATTACATATATATATATATATATTATTTCCATATTATTATATATATATATTATTACATATTATTATATATATTATATATATATATATATATATATATATTATTATTATATTATTATATTATTATTATTAATATATTATTATTATTATTATTATTATTATTATTATTATATATTATTATTATTATATATATTATATTATATATATATATATATATATATTATATACATACATATATATATATAAACATATATATATGTATATATATTACATATATTATATATTATTATATATATATATTACTCGATCTGCATGTCTATATAAAGACATATAGTATATTATATCAGCAGCAGAAGATTTATATATATATATATATATATATATAGATATATACATATATATATATATATATATATATATATATATATATATATATATATATACAGTGAAAGGATAAGGGTGCATGGATTTTATTTTTTATTCCAAGGGGTTCGCCACTAAAAAAAGATTGGGAGCCACTGGTCTAGAGCAGCTGATATAGAACGAATAGAAAGAAAATCGGAGAGAAGGATAGAACACGAAAGTTTAGAAGCCAAGGCACTGTGCCAGACTCTATCGAAGGCTTTTGATATGTTTATCACCACAATAAAAGATTCACCGAAATGCCGAAGAGAGGAAGATCAAGAATCAGAAAGAATATATATATGTAGAGCGCTACTTACGAAAGCCATACTGGCGATCAGAGATAAGATTAAAAGAATTAAGATATTTCCAGATCATCTCGTTAAGGATGAATTAGAAAACTTTAGAAGAAACAGAAATTAAATTGATAGGACGACAGATAGTGGGAGGATTGAGAGGCGTCTTCTTTTTTTCGGAACAGACTGAATAAGCGTATGTTTCCATATAAAAGAAAGGTCGAAGCTGAAAGAGAGAGATGAAATAGCTTATTAAGCAAGGTTCAAGCTCGGAAGCACAAGTTTTGAGGACCATATATATATATATATATATATATATATAGTATAAAGGTTAGTATATATATATATATATATATATATATATATATATATATATATATATATATATATATATTACTTTTTGCTTAAGTTTTCCCTATTTAATAAATTTTATTTTATATTTATATTTTGTTTTAATTTTTATTTATCTAAGAAAACTTATTTTTTATTTTAAAAATGGTATTTTATTTCAAAACTTTTACTTATTTTTTAATTTAATTTAATTTAATTTTTTATTAATTGAAAAAAATATTTTGTTTTAAAACTTTTATTTATTTTTAACTTTATTTTTTATTTTTTACTTATTTCGATTTTATGTTCTAAAAAACTTTTAAAACATGTTTTCATTAAAATTTTTATTCTTTTATGTTTATAACGTAAAAAATATTAATTTATTGACTCTAAAGCAGTAAAGCAGTATCGCAAACCACCCACCATCTATTGCTTCACGTCATATCTAAATTTCTTTTTTTTGTATAACTTAACATAAAAATAAGTTCTTTATATAAATATATAGCCGTAAAATGAAAGACGTTTATTAAAAATATGTGATTTTCTGATCATAACAAGCCTAACATACCTTACGTTTGAATAAATCGCTAACATCAACAAAGTTTCCGGCCTTTCAACGGTAAATAAGATAACATTACCAAACAAAACTTAATCTAATTCTACTTTTCAATTTATCTATAACATATCAATGTTAATTTAACATACTAATATTTAACAAAACATAAGAAAAGTTTATCATATCCTAATCTAACTATCATACTGAACAACGAGTAATGCTAACATAACAATTTTTTTTATCAGCAGGTAACTAACAAACATATAATCATGGTTTTACTTCAACATATATTTACGAAGTGACTTGTCATTATTAAGAACAATTAACAACATAAACAAAGTTTTAACTTATCAGCAAAGCCAACACAACAATGCCTAAACTAAGAACATAATGTATCATAACAAACCTAAAACACCTTACATATGAATAAACAGCTAACATTAACAAACTTCAATAGAACATCAGCGGTAAATTAGCTAAAATTACCAAACAATTTATAGTTTTATTTTATTTCTTTATAAATTTTATTTTAAAACTTTTTATTTAAAATTTTTTATTTATTTTAAATTTTATTTTAAAACTTTTCATTTAAAATTTTTTATTTATTTTAAATTTTTCTTCTAAAACTTTTTACACACACCAGGCCATGTTCTATCGCTTTACGGCTTCATTCTTAACAGCTTAACAACAGTAAACCAGCTAACATCTTCAAACAAAACTCAACCTAACCCTACTTTTCTATCATATTTGTAACACATCATTGTTAATTTAGCAAATATAACAAAAATTTATTATAGTCTAACTCATCTACCATACTGATCAACGAATAAATGCTAGCATAACAAAGTTTTCACATCATTAAAGCTAACATAACATTACCTGAACTAAGAACATAACAAGCCATAACATACCTAACATACCTTACGTACAAATGAACTTATCAACGACAAAGTAACTAACATTCAAAGTTTCAACTTACCATCAGCTGTTAACAGAGCAATCTCAATCATTACTATGCATAACCGAACAAAATATTATTTTTAATATCACATACACAAACTATTATTATTATTATTATTATTATTATTATTATTAATATTATTATTATTATTATTATTTATTAATTATTTATTATTATTATTTTATTATTATTATTATTAATTATTATTTATTTTATTATTATTTTTATTTTATTATATTATTAATTTATTATTATTATTATTATTATTATTATTATTATTATTATTATTATTTTATTATTATTATTATTATTATTATTATTATTATTATTATTATTATTATTATTATTATTATTATTATTATTATTATTATTATTATTATTATTATTATTATTATTATTATTATTATTATTATTATTATTATTATTATTATTTATTATTATTATTATTATAATTATTATTATTATTATTATTATATTATTATTATTATTAATAATTATTATATATTATTATTATTATTATTATATTATTATTATTATTATTTTTTATTAATATTATTATTATTAGTTATTATTATTATTATTATTATTATTATTAATTATTATTATATAATTATTGAAATAACCATTATTCAATTATTACCAATTTCACTGTGAATTAATATTATTATTATTATTATTATTATTATTATTATTATTATTATTATTATTTATTATTAATTATTATTATTATTATTATTATTATTATTATTATTATTATTTATTATTATTATTATATAAGTATTGTAGTCGTAGTAACAGGGGTGGAAGTAATAGCGGTGTAGAAGTAATGGTAGTAGTACATGTAATTAAATAGTAGTAGAATAATTAGTGTGTGGTAATAATGCTTTGCATATGAGAGAAGAGAAAGACAGGCGACAAGAAATAAATAAAAAAAAGATGGTTAAAATAAATGGCCGAGCGATATTACGATCATCCAGATCAAGAGAACATCAACAACTACCCTGTGAAGTGGAGGGCCAAGAAAAGAAGATAACAAACGGCGATACTGGAAGAATCTAGACGCCAAGGACGTAGAGCAAAGAGGACGAAGAGGAAAGGAAATAAAATCATTAAGTTAAGATATGACCGTATGGTGAAAGTTAAAGAGATAATTTTGGAAGAGCTTTGATAAGGAGAGAAAAGAAGAGAGAAGAGAAAAGACATTCGCATTGAAAATACAGTTGTAAATGTAACAGCTGAGTCAATACTATTTGTTCGCAAATGGGCAACCAGGTTGTTTATTAAATATTATGAGTATATTCAGAAATAATATGATAAGAAGTGATGTCAAGGAATTCTGCTAGCCAGTCTGGATAAAAAGAATGAGTAAACAATGTGATCTAATGTTTAGCATATTGACGAGCGTGATGAAGATATGGAAAGATGAGTAAATATCTATCTGATTGAAATGCCTAAGAGATGAAATCGAGAGATAACAGTCATTGATTGAGAGTCGTAGCCCAGAGATGTCTTTTTGTCTTCTTGAAGAAAAATCCTATAGTGTAGTGCGAGAGACCTACAGTATATTTTCACAGAGATGTACAAGTATCGTGTATGAGTATAGGCGCAGCTGACAGACAAACCAATTTTCGATGCAGCCCTGCAGCACCGACGACCATCATGTTACGTAAATGAGCAGACAAATTAAATACTCTAGCAAACCAAGGGACAATAAAAAATTAATTTTTTGTAGGTAATAAATTATTTATTAAAAAACATTAGTCCTATGTCTATTGAAGTGAAAGTGAGTCCTATATAGGAAGACAAAGAATTTTTATTGCTTTTTGTAGTGATTGAAACCGGAGTAGATAACTGCCTGTTTTAGCGTCTTTTTATGCTAAGCCTAGGGGCACAATGCCCCCGTATAAAAATTTGTCAATAATGTGATTGAGTAGAACATATATAAGTATGAACATGTAAGGAGTGATAAACCAATGCCTTCTTGCTTCAATCAGGTAAATTCCAGATGTTTAATAAAATATCACATCATTTTATAAGTATATTGTGAGTTAGGGCAAATTGAAAAATAACTGACCAGATTAATATTCGTTTTAGTCATTCAAAGGGCTTGTCCATCAAGTGTATAGGTGTATAATGTAAAGTATATTTAGTTATATAGTATATTAGTATAATAGTAAATAATAATAATTTATAGTTAGTAGACTGGAAAAGGGTAAATATAAAGTGTACGGTTAATAGTTACCAAAAAAATTAATAATAAACTAACGTATATTAAATAGCGTAACTATAATATATATGAATATGTTAATAACAGTAATAATATATAAGATACTATATATATATGAATATATAGTAAATAATAAAGTCATTGCATTATGTCTATTACATAGTGTATATAGCAGTGAGATTTACTAAAATTATATAATATAGATATATATATATATAATTATAAAGCACTTGTATATAATAATATATATATATATAATTATATATCATAAGTATTACCATAGTGCAGTGAGAAAAGTCTAATTAGTTAACAGTATAAGTAAATACCCAAACCCGTCCACCAAGTAAAGTATAAGTCCCATAGTAATTACCTCTCAAAGTTTAAAAAGAAACGCGGTGCCAGTATTTTCTGCCAAAGAGTAAACCAAATTGCGGAATCGCGTACAAGTCCGATTGCCCCTCGCCTCGCGGCATGATTTGTTTCGTAAAAAAAATCGATGTCACGTTTTCTAATAAAGTGAGATCTCCTGAGATGTAGGAACAGGCGTAAACAACAACAAACGACTACACACAAACACACACATCTAGCACACACAACAACACATAGTTACTATTATTATATATATTATATATATAGAAAGTATATATTAAATATATAGTAATAGTAATATTAAATATATATATATAATATATAAGTATCAAGATAATAATATATAATATAGATAATTATTATATATATATATATAATATTATATATATATATTAATATATATAAGTATACTATTAATATAATTATTATGTATATAATATATTATAATATATATATATATAATTATATATATATATATAAAACAATACTATATTATATTTGGAATAGTTATTCAAATAACTTCCAATAATAATCTGTATTAAATCTAGATATATATATTAATAAATAGATAATTATTCATAATATAGCACTTCTTATCGAATTGAAAAGTCAGTAAAGTCGCTGTATTTAATGTTAACTAAGTTTGAAAATATAATAGTTACTCATATACATTGCACACTTGAAAACTGTAAAAACGGAGATTTTTTAAAAATTTATGATCGACGGTTATTGTAACTATTGTATTTAACAGTCGTCTAAAGCGCATTTCTTTGGATAAATTTAGTGCTTTTTGAGCTTCACATCTAGATGGCGAATTACAACTATACAAATCAAATAATATAGTATTGTCGGGATTAGTTTATTCACGAACTATACTTAGCCCATAGTTAGCAGCCGTAGAATCAAGGATAATATAGATATAGCTCTTGGCTATACTTACCTATCTATGTTAAGTTGTAGTAGTGAACCAATCCGTAATTAGTGTATATAGTCATATATGAGATAACTTATATATATATATATATATATTACTGAGATAACTGAAATATATATATATAATATTAATCTATGAATATATACATTTATCTATACTCATACTGTAACATACCTTATAAGTCACTATACCTAATATAAAAAAACGTTAATATAGCATTTCCCAAGTAACCTAAATGTAAATAGGGATAACGAGCGCCCTCCGTACAAGGGTTTGATAAAATTATCACACATGGTGGGTAAAAAATAAACATGTAGTCCATTAAAAATATTGTCCTTAAAATAACGTATTTGTGAGGGTATTAGTAGGATGGCATTCAGTGGTATAAGAACTGATAATCAGAGTTTATACTGAATTTTCTTCAGGGTATATTTATACGCAACATGTATACCTATTAGGTATATATATAGGACGCTTTAGAGGCACAGGGTAGTCGGCGGTGTTGGCTAAGACTGGGACGTCAGTGTTGATTTTTTAAATGTTTTGAGTTTTTTTTTTTAAATAACGTTAACTTTCCCCAATATATGATCGCCATAACAGGTAATTGTAAAGGGAGGAGGGAGGTGACGGACATAGAATCAAAAAATATATAGACCTACAACTACCCTAGGACGAGCCCGTACAGTGCTAAAAGATATCTTTTTTTTAACTCTTTCCCTTTATTATTTTTTTCTTTATAATAATATACTTAAAATGAGTAGATATAATATATATATATATATTAATCCCATATATAATATATAGTATATAATATATTAATATAGTATATAATATATATATCATTGATATATATATATTATATGACAATATATAAATAGATATAATATAGTAATAGGTCCAATATATATATATATAGGCCCTGGTATGTTTTAAGACTCCGTCATGTTCTGATTTGTTTTTTTATTGTGTGTTTTTTTTAACATATTGCTAGTATATTTGATACAACATTGAGATTTCGGGGTGCGGCGTCTCTCGGACCTTACCGGATGGACATGTTCAAAGTATCGAAATATAACAATAATAGTTTAAAAAATACACTTTTTCGCTATATTTAAAACTTCCTTTTTGATCGGAGTTTGATGGAGCAAACATCATAAGAAAGAAATCATCAAATAATTTCCATAGGGGAGTTAAATGTAAGGTTAACCTTGGCACTCAAAAAGTATCCAGTCTTTAGTTTAAATTCATAAATTGAACAGGGAGAATGGACACCTTATCAACTTTACTATTTATGGAGCCCTAAACAACCCAATCTTACCATATTTGGGAGATCCAGCCGTGGTAAAAGCTTAGTACAAAAAGGTAAAGAAAAAAAAAAATTTTATTTGTTCGTAAAAATTGAAAAAAAAAAAAAAAAAAAATGAGGGGCTCAGAGCCGACGGGGGAGTCTCCGAGGCAAACCCAGACGCGGGGGGACGCGACGCTCCTATCGGGTTTTTTTTCCATACCCCGTAGGGAGACGTGGCGGTGAGGAACAGGGAAACCCCCGCGACGACCCGAGATATGAACCCCCCACACCAACAAACAAAAAAAAAAAAAAATCGCGGACTGTGCCTGCGCACGCGGCGGGCGGGGTGGGGGCGCGTGACTTTACCACACATTCTGTTTTCTTTCATTTCTTTTTCTTTTTTTTATTGGCGCACCGGCGCGTAGGTCGGCGGGTTGGGGGGTGGGTTTCCGGAAGACCCTCCCCGGAGGGGGGCAAAGAGAAAAAGAAAAACAACGGTAAATCAACCACCCAGAAGATAAATGAATTTAAAGGAAACCCCATACGGGAATCAGGTTTCCTACCCGCCTATGGCTCAGTAGTCGTTATCAGGTGAGCTAATCTACCCCCCCACCCCTCGACTGTCACCACACCATACACTCCCCCACCAATCACCTCACTACAATGCACCCCCGCCATTGCATCATGCTACCACAATCATACATCAAACTCTAACTAACCTACTTTTACCTACCCTCCCTTTGTAAGATCTGCTCCATCCCCTATGCAGGTGTTACACCTACCCAACATTTGATGAAACCACATGGAAATGCGAAGCTTTTAAAACCCAGTCTTTATTTATCCTACCCAGAGACACACACACCACCAACGTGTTTTGCAGTCAAGAGACAATAATATGACATAAGGCACACACCACGGTAGATAAAAATACAATAAATACCATACAAGGAAAAAATTACTTCACTACCACAGAGGAGTAATAATAACACAGAACAAAAGACTCTTCTTCACATCACGCGGACATCCTTTGAATTCAAAGTGGCACTGGTGCAACTGAATAAGACCGAAGGTGACTATCATCATCTCGGACTTAATACCTTTAAACATGACTTACACACCTACCACAGAATTAACCACAATCCTCCCGAACCTAAAAGTTAAATGATATCATAAAATTGATGAACCAACAACACCACAACTAATCAATTTCATCAGTATCAATTTCATCATCCTTTCTATAATCTCCTCTTTCAAACCCAATATCATTACTCCATCTACTCACCTCTACTTCTCGCCCTGTGCACGCCCCCCCCGCCGCTACCTTAATAATTTCTTGGAACTTCGTCCCTATCTTTCACTTTTCAACTTTTCTCAACAAACAACAATTTCTTCACTTCATTCAGTCCCCTTCTACAAGCCTACTTATCTCCTTAAATTTCCGAAATGCTTACCAATCCTCGCTCACCCATTGGCATTCCGGCCTTTTATCCATTCACCACTCATACCAATTCCATACAGAATTATCCACATCACTTTCACACCTCTCATATTCACACTCCATATCCCTAACATCCCTCACCTTGCTACACCACCACTTTCCACTCTTCATATCTAATGGAAAAGCTTACCATACCAGGTATACGTACTTTTCTCAAACTCCTCAGTTCATTTCTCCATTATCCCACCAAAAACCGCGGAACATACTCATCATTTTCATCCCCATCCTCATCAAACAATCTTGTTCCATGTCCCTGATTACTGCCTTACGTCTCTTTTCTTATTTCTTCAAACCAACCACTAACTTCTTTCCCTCTCATACCACAGGTCATCCCACTCCTTCCACCTATTCTCGGTTCCCTTTCATCATCATTTCACCCAAAAAACTCCACTATTACTGGCGTGAGCGGCCTTCAAATAATCAGTGGCTCCCGCCACCGGGCCTCTAACCGTGCATTCTGATGCGCTCTAACACCTCATCAACTAAATACCCCCTTCGCACTCCTTAACACATAACTAACCCCATCGACCATACCTTTTTCACAAACATACAGTCCCTCAAACTTTCCTCTCATCTTACTCACATGTCAGAACCTCACAAATCACCTCTTTTTTTAAACAATACGCATAAAATCAAAAATATGCAAACTTCAATCCCTTTCCTCCACACTTCCCGATCACTTCAGGCGCCAAAAATCCCAACCTAGGTTTTAAAACAAAACTTTCTCAAAATTTCATCACAATACAACACGGAGACATACCCAGTTTGCCCTTATGCACAGGAGGCATGTTAACCGGCCCCCACACACACTTAGCTTTCCAAGCTCTATCTATATCCCATTCATTCTCCTTTCATTCATTCATTCTATTCTCATTCTTCTAACTGTTCGTTACTGTCTCTCAGTGGCCAAACTCTCATTCCTCGAACTAGCAATATTACCTGGGGTAGTCCTAACATGCTCAATTTCACCCAATCCAAATCACGCAACTATTTTTCACCACTTGTTTCAAAACGTCTTAGAAAAAAAAATCTCTCTCCTTGTTACAAAACTCTGTGTGTTCCTTATATATCGCTCAACATTCTCTTCGGTTTACACACCACACCTATGTCAACAATACTCTTTCTCACTAACCTTAACCAACTATCGCCCCCACTATGTTTTATTCTTATGTACAGGCACTAAAAGCATACCCCTTGCAAAACCTATACTCTTTATGATTCCACCATTCACACACCATTTGCCATACATACCCACAGCATCACTGCGTAACGAAACACAATCAAATCACCTATATTAACTTCATAAGGTGCATCACCGTCCACCTTCGCAAAAACACTCAAGAGGTTTCACATATATCTTCGTTGATGACTTTCCCTTTCTTACAATACCTCATACTTAGTCGCTACATCATTACGATTTTTTGCAAGCAGGTTAAACACTCTCTGTTTTCTCTTTCCATACATTCCCATAATTTAAAAATTTTCACCCTATTTAAAGTGTTCTGTGTCCATACCTACGTTATGAATCACTATAGGCCATCCCTACCGCGCCCAACCACAAGAAAGAAACACTGTACATTACAAATCATTCTCCCTTCGCACTTTTTCCTCTAAATATAATAAACTACTATCGCTTCCCATACCACAAACTTTTTCGCAAATATCCTAAAATCTTCTATCAACTGATCCCATCTACACACCTCCTTACCTGACAAGATGCAATTTTTCGCACTCACTAACCACTAGGACTATTTCCTCTTGCATAGCATTATTACTTTCAGATATCGTTCATACTTTAGCAATCTCAATCCCCCACACCAACTCTCACCATCCCCACAAAATCAGCCACACACACATCCCCCTTCTGCATTCTAACTACCTCTCGTTCCCTTTTCAACCCAATCTTCAGTACCCTACATCTGTACTGACAACCCAGTATTCTTTTAAAAAGTTAAAAATCCCACCAGAAAAAACATAAAAGCGTGATAGACTCTTCACCAAACACAAACCAAACTATGTTCCACACCTCCCCACTCCCATATGTTCCTATATTCTCACTTTGCAGCAAAACCTCTTACTTAAAGCTACTATATCTTCTCCTTGATCCCAATTCCCCGAAGGTTAACTAGTATCCTGTCCTAGGGAATCTGTCCACTTCACCGCTCCAATCTCGTCAGGACCACTAAGCATTCACTAAAGGAAAATCTTGAGCCCGTGGAATCAAGCCTACCAATAATACCGGGCCACCCACGCACTGCAACCTCCATTTCTGTCCACTTTCTTTCCGAGGCTCACTAGACATCTTAATGTCGTCAATTGTCAACTTGTGGACATATGCTATTTCATCATCCTGCATCCAGTCGTCAATTAAACTCTTGACCCACTGTACCGTTGTCTTCTGCGCATAACAACAGTACGCGCCCTATCATGAACTTTCTGTCTTGTCTCTGCAAGTGAGTATGACCC
>JABUQX010084559.1:0-13849 GCA_015478945.1 Trachelipus rathkii
CGGTATTACTTTGGTTCAGAATTTGGGTGTTTAACCGTTTTCGCATTTATCATTGAAACGCTTTCGCGTTTTTCGTGCATAAACTTCATATATATATATATATATATATATATATATATATATATATATATATATATATATATATATATATATATATATATATATATATATATATATATATATAAAAATATAATATATATATATATATATATATATATATATATATATATATATATATATATATATATATATATATATATATATATATAATATATATATATATATATATACTGTATATATATATATTTATATATATATATATATATATATATATATATATATACTATATATATATATATATATATATAATATATATATATATATATATATATATATATATATATATATACTGTATATATATATATATATATATATATATATATATATATATATATATATATATATATATATATATATATATATATATATATATATATATATATATATATATATATATATATATATATATATAATAATAATATCTAAACACAGGGGTATATATATATATATATATATATAAATATATATATATATATATATATATATATATATATATATATATTGATTAATTTAGCCCTTGAGGTAATTGATCTTTATTAAGATGATATTGTTTATTAATTACATTACAAATACAGAAAGCCAAGCTTTCATGGACCTTTCGTGGACCCAATCGTCTCACTTCTTCGGGACTGAAATTACAAAATTTTTACATTTAACGAATTTAACTACTTCTTCAATCTGGCTACCAGGTTCGACTATGTAATTTTGTAATGATGGAATATTCTCGAACGTTGATTAAACTTTCTTGAGCATGTTGTTAAGGGTTGTGGATTCTTTTAAGTAGAAATTAGTGACCTCATCTAATAGAAACTCACCCCTTTGTAAATTAAAGTTATTGGTATTTTTTATTATGAAAGATTCTATTAACTTTCAATTTTCATTATCTTGAGCGGGTATAATGACATTTGAGGAATTGATATTAATTTTGTGGTTATTATTTTTTCGGTGTTGGACTAAGGAAGAGGACAGGTTATCATAATTTAAATCTGTTTTATGTTGATTTAATCTGATTTTGAAATTATTAGTTTCCCTAATGTAAGTGTTGGTGCAATGATGACAGTTGATTTTATAAATACCTGCATTGTTATTTTGTTCGTTATTTGTATTTTTAAGTGCATGTTTTACTACAATGTTGTTAGATTTTACTGTTTATATTGTTGGTATGTAGTTACGAAGGACTGATTTTTGTAAATTTGGGATTGGTAAAATATTGTTGAAATTCATATTGTTGGCGGTAGTGTGTAGATATTTATTTTTAGCTTTTCGTAATGATTTATTTGTTAATGTAATTTGTGGGATATTTTAGTTTCTGAAAGATATTTTTGAGAGTTTTTATTTCTGGTTGAAGATATTGTGGGCTACATAGTTTGTATGCTCGTAGAAATAAATTACTCAGAACTGCAGTTTTTGTTGATATTTCATGTGATGAGAACCAATGTATATATGACGGGTTTGAGGTTGGTTTACGGTAAATATTAAACATTGGTGGTTGGTTTTGGGTCCATGAAATCTGTAGGTCTAAAAAATGTATTTTATTGTTTTTAGATTGTTCTACTGTGAAAATTATGTTTTTATGTATGTTGTTAATAAAATTTAAAATTACATTTGTATTTATTGTCCTTGGGAATGCAGCGAACACATCATCTACGTAGCGTAGCCATAAAATATTAGGAAATTTTGGGAAGATATAATAGGTTTCTATATGCTCCATAAATATATTACTAAATATTGGTGAAAGTTAAGACCCCATACACAGTACTGATATTTGTTCACCAAAGTACCAGTAGACTTCACATTAAACCTGTTAGAACAACATATCTTACAGAAAAATATCTTTTTACAACCAATCATTTCCATCATCAAACAATTGATTAAATTAACACTTGACCATTCATATTTAACTTTCCAAAATAAATACTATAAACAAATTTCAGTGGAGGAAGAAAATTGAAAGATGGAGGTATTGTTTACTAGTATTACTTATGAATGTTCACAATATGAGGATGGGTGACATCGGTGTTCATCTACTATAGTGCAGGTAGATGTGTGAAAGATAGAGACAATGTTCACTACTATTGCGTATGAATGTTCACAATGTGAGAGAGTTTCCTCTGATAAAGAGACATTTTCATCTTTAACCGAAAATAGCTCGTACGAGATTTAATCAAAGATTTAATTGAGTTACAAATCTTTCAATACAAATGCATCACTAACAAAATGGCATTTAGCTTTAGCAATCGCCCTTAATTTTCATGAAGATTATCCAAATGTTAATTGATTAGAGTAGATATGCTTTAAAAAAATAGAGCGTAAGAATAAAATGTTTCGGAAAAGAAGTGCAGCATTCTAAATAATAATAATAATAATAATAATAATAATAATAATAATAATAATAATAATAATAATAATAATAATAATAATAATAATAATAATAATAATAATAATAATAATAATAATAATAATAATAATAATGATAATGATAATGATATATGATTGATAATTTACATTTCATTATAAATTTTAAATAACAATTGACATATTGTCTTTTGCTCCTAATACAACGAGTTAAAAGTAAATTATGGAATGTAGTAGCAAAAACCTGTTTAATGAAGTTGTGATCATGAATTTAAGTGAGGTTGAAGTGTCTTAGTACTTCATGGTCAGTGGCGGCTCTAGGGCAGGGCAACCTGGGCAATCGCCCTGGGCCTCGCGCATTATAAGGGCCTCGCGCGCATGCAGATGCTAACAGATTTAACGCCCATATCGCATGAGCTACGCAATATATATATATATATATATATATATATAATATATATATATATTATATATATATATAAATATATATTATATATATTTATATATATTAGAAATATATATTTTAAGATATAACATATATATGTGCAGACTTTAATACTTTTATATACTTGTGTATGTTTTCTACGAAAACAACCGCCAGGACTCCGCCCAAAGCTAGGGCTGCCATTGCCGCCCAGGGTCCCGCAAAGTCTAGAGCCACCACTGTTCATGGTCGTCAGTAGTAGGAAGGGGATATTGCAAGCCGAAAAACCCACCCCACCGACGAAAACCCCATCCTTTTTTACCCACCTTGACCTTTTTGACCTTGACTTTTTTGGCGCAAATTTTTAACCTGACCTTGACCTTTTTTGAGCTTTACCTTTTTGGGCTTGACCTTTTTTGGCCCTTGACCTTTTTGATGCCCCTTCGAAGAAGGGGCTGGCCAGACGGATGCGAGCATCCGTCGTACGTATAGACCCTTAGTTTTAGCCTTGTAATTTTTTTGCCTCGGCCTTTGGACTTGACATTGACCTGACTGATCTGACCTTTTTTGACCTTCGACCTTTTTTGGAGGCGAATTTTTTTACCTGACCTTTGACCTTTTTTGCCTTGACCTTTTTTCGACCACCCCTTTGATCTTCCATGGGTCATTTTTGGGCCACATGTTATTTTTCGGCAACCCTATAATTTTTTGGCCACCCTAATTTTTTGCCACCCTAATTTTTAGCGCCCTTTCGAAGAAAGGGCGCGCCACGACGGTTGCCGTTAGCACCGTTCGTACGGTATTGCCCCCATTTTACCCCCCCTCAATTTTTTCGGCCATGGGTCAATTTTTGCCCGGTAATTTTTGATCTGTATTTAGGGGCTTAGTCCTTTTGGTGATGTCTTAACGCTTGATCCTGGTCCCCGAGTGCGACCCGCCAGCCCGCACCGCAGCCCGCCCACAAGCCGGCGCGTTCCCATCCCACTGAACCGTAGGTTCAACCGCCGCCTATATGTCCCCATCCGCCAGTCCCGCCACCATCTGCACACACACACACACACAGCCACCACACACACACAACACACACACACACAGCACACGCACCTCCACGTGGTCGCTAACTTCACACGAATTTTCACCATCCCTTCCATCTGTGCTTAAACTTCCTTACCATCTAAACTTATCGTCCTATATTATGTTCGAGTTCCCGCATCGGTCATAAAATCAAAGTAGAACTCGACCTCTCACACCGAGCAAATCTCTGACGCTTTTACACCACCCTCCAGCGGTAAGCGAATTGAGAGAAACATAATTTTAATTTTCAGTTTTATAAACGCAAGCCGCGGCTTCCCAATAAATTAAATTATTATAATCAATAATTATAATAATAATAATAATAATAATATAATAATAATAATAATAAATAATATAATAATAATAATATAATATAATAATAATAATAATAAAATAATAATAATAATATAAATAAATAATTAATTTAATATATATATATATAATATATATATATATATATATATATATATATATATATATATAATATATATATATATATATATATCTATATATATTATATATACATATATATATATATATAATATATATATATACTATATATAATATATATATATAATATTATAACTATATATATATATAATATGAGAGAGAGAGAGAGAGAGAGAGAGAGAGAGTACCCACGTGGCCGATCAAATAAATGGTGGTCAGTAATATATATATATATATAAATATATATATTAATATATATATATATTATATTATATTATATTATATATATATATATATATATATATATATATATATATATATATATATTATATTATATATGCTTATGAGTTTCATGGGTTTACTTATATAATCTATGAGTTTCATGTTTTGTTTATAAAGTTTCATTACCACATGACACTTATAAGCATTACACCTCACAGATTTACTTCACACACAGATTTACTTTACTCACCACAGATTTACTTACACCACAAACAGATTTACTTACACATTTACTTACACACACACAGATTTACCTACACTCACACCAGATTTACTTCCACACACAGATTTACTTACACACACACTGATTTACTTACACTCTCACACAGATTTACTTACTCACACACAGATTTTATTACTCACTAACACGATTTACTTTAACTCACACCAGATTTACCTTACACATTTTACTTACACACACACACACACACATCACAATGCATATTTCGGCCTGGACCTTGGCCAATACCATGGGTCAATTTTGCACCCACGCTAACTGATGGCTTTGTGGTTCCCAATCACCGTAAGAAAGTATCTAGTGATGTTCTATTTAGTGTTCTATGATATCTATGAGTAATTAGATGAAGTGCCTGGGTGGAGTGCAGGTGAAGCTGCAAGTGAGTGCCAATGAGCTGCCAATGAGTCCAAATGAGTGCCAAGTGAGTGCCACATAGTGCCAACTTAGTGCCACATAGTGCCAACTGAGTGCCACTTTTTTCAAGCCTTTTCTAGCCTCCCCTGAGCCTAGAATAGCCCTAATATGGGTGGTGTCTACCCCTAGGTTATAAGGTATGAGGATTCGATTGGTGTATATAACAAGTTGCTAGGATGCTTCCTACTATAAGTTAGTATTTTTCTAACACTTTATACACACATTCACTATGACACTTATACACACTATGACACTTTATAAGCACTTACACTCTCCATAGACACTTACACTAACCCATATACACTTACACTCACACCCCCACACACACAGATACACTTACACTTACACTCACACACTTTTATATTTTTTACTTAATACTTTTTAATTTATCAATTTTTTTAAAATTTATGTAAGAAGAAAAAGCCAAAGTGCCTGATAAATATAATCATTTTATTTACTACAATTGTACGAACTTTTATTAAAAACATATACTTTACATACTTAAGCAGTAAATCAGTAAATCAACTAGAGGTGTTATTACCTAACACCTAAGGGATTAGTACGCTTTTTTTTTTTACTGTTTTACTGCTTTAACCAATGTTTACTGCTTTAACTCACTACTTTACTGCTTTAACTATTTGCTTTACTGTTTTAACTCTCTGCTTTACTGCTTTAACTCATATATTATTAACATTACATACCTTAAAGCAGTAAATCATAAATCAGTAAATCATTACCTAACAACTAAGGGATTAGTATGCTTTTGTTTTACTGCTTTAACCCATGTTTTACTGCTGCTTTACTGCTTTACCTCACTGCTTTACTGCTTTAACCATCTGCTATATACCCTAAAGCAGTAAATTCAGTAAATCAATAGAGGTGTTACCGAAACACATAGGGGATTAGTATGCTTTTGTTTTACTGCTTTATCTCATATGCTTTACTGCCTTTACTGCTTTAATTTCTGCTTTACTGCTTTTACACTTCTGCTTTTACTGTTTTTAACGTTTCCTGCTTTACGCTTTAACTTTCTGGTTTTTACTGTTTTAATCCATAGTATTCTATTAACATTATGTTCTTTTATTTTGTTTACTACTTTTTATTATTTATTATTAGTTTTTATTTATTTTTATTTATTATTTTATTATTTTTATTATATTTTTATTATTTTATTATTTTTTTTTATTTTTATTATTATACTTAGTGTTATTTACTTACACACACTATTGTTAATATTATTTAGAACACACATACACAACACACACACACACACAGCACACACAGATTCATTATCACTCTACACAGATTTACTTAACACGTAGATTTAACACCATAACACTCACACAACCAGATTTACTTAAACACAGCACAACACAACAGATTTACTTGCACACACACACACCAGACACACACACACACACACACACGCAACACACACACACCACACCTCACTTACACATATAAACGTATAAATTTATTAAAACATTTATGTTTTAATTAAACACGTAAATTTATATTACTCATTTCTCAAATATAAACTAAAATATTTCAAAGTTTCTTAAACTTCTATAATAAACTCAATCATTACCTTTTGGAACAAAGAATTATTAATTTTCTGTTTTAATACTTTTTGTTTTATAAATTTTATAACTATCACGTTTTTTAATAACTTTTACTAAAATTTATGAAATTTTATTAAAACATATATTTTACGTACTTAAAAACACCATAAATCAGTAAGGGTCAAAACGCCCCCCTAGCCACACCCCCTCTAACACCAAGCTATTGCCACGTTTTGTTCTATTGACTTACTGCTTTAAATCATCTTTACCCATGTAATAAGTATAAAAAGAACAAAATAAGTTTTCTCGGCTAACATAACATGTATTTTATTAAATCATTCTAAGTTCTTATTAAAAATAACAATTATCACTTACACTTTATATTATTCACTCGATGTTAACTAAAAAATTTCAAAGTTTTTTAAATATTTCGGGTTTTTTGGATTTTCTATATTATTATCTATGTACATTGAAAATCCATCACGAGAAACACAACAACCGCACTCCTCAAGATACAAACTGACACTCTCCTGTAAAATGTGTTGTAGGATAATTCTTTTTGTATCCCGGGGCGATTTTGGCCTAATTCCAGGTAAAAATATATTTCAAACTGACCTTTTTCTGTAAAAATGTGGTGAAATAACTACGTTAAAGGCTTATCCTTAATTTAGGCCTAAATTTAGGATAAGCCTTATTTGTAGACGGGCTTTGTAATCTAATACCAGGTCAAAAGGAAATTCCCGTATAGACAAGAATCATTTTGTTATTATTATTTTATAAATATAATTTCAAACTGAAACATGCTGGATCGGGAAAAGTTCCTTTAAGCAGGTAAAAAGGAATTGTTTTCCTTACTTGTGATTGGTCGGGGTAATCCTTATCTCTATACGAACCTCGTATGTGATTGTCGAGAATTATTTTTATCGTCTTTTGAAAATTACCTTTGTTCTTTAAACTTGTATTTTGCGCAGGTGTGTGTTTTTATTTATTTTTAGACCCTTAATTCATTTTTAAATATAGTCATTTTAAGCTGTTAAGCGGTGCACAAGTTATCTGATTTGTATTAAAAGTGTTTTATTTTTACTAAGTGTTATCAACATATTCTATAATAAATACTTCATTGAGGAATAATTAATTTAAATCTTCATAGAATAGATATACATTAATTTCACTAGTTCATAAGCTAACCACCAGGGCTCGCATGAGCCCCACCCGCAAAGGCAGCCAACCCCGCACACGCTGGTGCGTCCCGCCGCGCCCCCGCCCGCCGCGTCCCGCCGCCGGTCCCCGCCCGCCGCGTCCCCGCCCGCCGCGGTCCCCAGCCCGCCGGCGATGCGCCCGCAGGCGCAATTTTTCCGCGTTTTCCCGCCCGCCGCGTGCGCCCTTTGCAGCAATATCTCTGAGGGAATGAATGAAAAGAAAACGAATAGGACAAACACACGCACAAACATACACACACACAAACACACCACACACACACACACACGCACACTCACCTACACATATAACGTATAATTTATTAAACATTTTATTTTTTATTTTATTATTATCTTTATTTATTTATTTCATCCTATTGTTTATTATTATTTAGAACACACAATACACAAACACGCACACATACACCCACACAACACACACTCACACGCACACTCACTTACAAATATAACATATAATTTATTTAAAACATTTTATTTTTATTTATTATTATAACTCGTCAGTTTCTCAATAATTGTTTTATTAATTTAGCAACACACAAGCACGCACTACACACACACACAACACACACACGCACACACTTACACACACACACATACACACTTTATACATACCCACCCAACCACTCGATATTTTGATCCTCCAACTTTAATGCCTCAGCAACTTTTTGATGCCTGCAATTTGATGTCTCAGTTTTGATAGCCTCAACTTTGATGCCTCCACTTTTGATGCCTCAACTTTGATAAATTACCCTTCAGCCTTTTGATGCCTCCGCTTTGATGCAACTTTAATAACTTAGCTTTGTACCTCATTTAGTGGCTCATCTTTGATGACTCATCTTTGATGGCTTCATCTTTGGATACACCTATTTGAATGATTCAGCTTTATAAGCCAGTCTTACACTTACCGATACGACACTTTTACACTTACACTTTAACACCATACACTATACTCTCTTATTCACACATACGCAAATACACATAGAGACACTTACATTCACCATAGACACTTACACTCACCCGCACACACACAATATATATTATATATAATATATTAATATATATATAATATATAATATATATTATTATATTATATAATATATATATATATATATATATATATATATATATATATATATATATATAATATATATATATATATATATTATATATATATATATATATATATATATATATATATATTTATATATATATATATATATATAATATATAATATTATATATTATATTTATATATAATATATATATATTTATATTATTATAATATATAATATATATATATATATCATATATTTATAATATATATATAAATTATAATATATATATATATATATATATATACTATATATATATATATTTCATTCGCGCGGGAATATTGCGCTGCGGGCGCACGCGGCGGGACGGGAACGCGGGCGGCGGGTTACGCGAGCGGACCAACAGCGGTGCGGGGTTGGCTGAAATCTGCGGGTGGGCTCAATTTGCGAGCCTGGTGGTATCGCTTATGAACTAAGTGGAATTATTTTATCTATTCTGAGTAATTATAATTCTTTCCTCATGTAAGTATTTATTATAAATATGATATACACTTAGTAAAATAAAACACTTTTAATACAAATCAGATAACATTAGTGCACGCTTAAACAGCTAAAAATGACTTTGATTTTAAAATGAGTTGGGTCTATAATAAAACACACACCTGCTCAAATACAGGTTTAAAGAACAAAGTTAATTTCAAAAGACGATAAAATAATTCTCGACCCATCACATACGAGGTCATATAGAAATAAGGATTACCCCGACAATCACAAGTAAGGAAAACATTCCCTTTTTACCTGCTTAAAGGATTCCGATCCAGCATTTTTCAGTTTGAATATATTTATAAATATATAACATGAGATTCTTGTCCTATACGGGAAATCTACCATTTGGACTTGTATTAACGAATTAAATTAGCCGTCTACAAAAAGGCTTATCCTCAATTTAGGCCTAAATTTAGGCCTAACGTAGTTATTGGACCACACCACATTTAACAGAAAAAGGTCAGTTTGAACATATATCTTTGACCTAGGAATTGCTTAATCCGCCCGGGATACAAAAGGATTTATCCTACACACTTTTACAGAGAGAGGTCAGTTTCGTTCTGTAAGGAGTGCGGTTGTTGTGTTTTCTCGTGATGGATTGTCAAATGTACATGATAATATTAATAATGAAGAAAACCTGAGTTATTAAAAAAAACATTTTGAAATTTTTTTAGTTAACATCGATTAAAATAATCTGAATTTTAATTGAATCACTGTTATTTTATTTAAGAACTTAGAAAGATTTTAATAAATAACATGTTATGTTAGCACCTGAAGTACTTATTTGTTCTTATACTTATTACATGCTTTAAAGATGATGTACAGCAGTAAGTCAATAGAACAAAACGTGGCATAGCTTGGTGTAGAGGGGTGTAGGTTGGGGCTGACCTTACTGATTTATTGTTTTAGGGTAAGTAAAAATGGTTTTAAATAAAAATTCATATATTTAAGAGCAAGAGCTTTTACACTTTATCTTTATGTAATTCATAAACAAAAAGTATTAATAATAATAAATTCTTTGTTCAAAGGTAATGATTGATTTATTATAGAAGTTATAAGAAATTTGAATAATTTTAGTTATATTTGAATGAATAATTAAATTAACGTGTTTAATTAAAACATAAAATGTTTTTAAAATTTTATTTTATATGGGTAAGTGAGTGTGTGTGTGTGCGTGTGTGTGTGTGTGTGTGTGTGTGTGTGTGTGTGTGTGCTGCAAGTAAATCTGTGTGTGTGTGTAAGTAAAATCTGGGTGTGTGAGTGTAGGTAAATCTACGTGTGAAGTAAATCTTGTGACGAGTATAAGTGTAATCTGTGTGGTGTGTGCGTGTGTTGTGTGTGTGTGTGTGTGGTGTGTATGTGTGTTCTAAAATAAATATAAATACGGCCATGAATTAATAGAAAATATATAATAATAGAAAATAAATAAAATAATAAAATAATAAAATAATACATAAAAATAATTAAAAATAATAATAAAATTAAATAAAAATGAAATAATAAATAAAAATATTGAAAAAAAAAAAAAAAAAAACATAATGTTAATAATATATGAGTTTATAACAGTAAACAGAAAGTTAAAGCAGTAAAGCAAGAAGTTAAAACAGTAAAGAGAAAAGTTAAAGCAAGTAAGCAGAAAGTCTAAAAAGCAGTAAAAGCACGCGTAAAACAAGCATACTAATCCTAGTGGTTAGGTAACACCATTCTATTGATTTACTGATTTACGCTTTAGGTATGTATGATGTGAGTTAAAGCAGAAAAGCAGTGAGTTAAAGCAGTAAGCAGAAAGTTAAAGCAGTAAGCAGTAAATCAGTAAGCATACTAATCCTTAGGTGTTAGGGTGGCACCTCTATTGATTTACTGATTTACTGCTTTAGGTATTGTAAAAATGCAAAATAGAGTTAAAGCCAGTAAAGCAGAGAGTAAAACAGTAAAGCAAATAGTTAAAGCAGTAAAGTATGAGTTAAGCAGTAAAACATGAGGTTAGAAGCCGTAAAACAGTAACAAAGCATCCTATCGCCTTAAGGTGTTTAGTATAACACCTCTATTGATTTACTGATTACTGCTTAAAAGGTAGTAAGTATATGTTTTTTAATACAAGTTTCGTACAATTGTATGTAAAATAAAATATTATATATCAGGACTTTGGCTTTTTTTCATACATATCATTTTTAAAAATTTATAAATTAAAAGTATTTAAATATAAAACTTTAGTGTGTGAGTGCTAAGTGTAAGTGTATATGTGTGTGGGGGTGTGCGTGTAAATTATAGGGTTAGTGTAAGTTCTTGGAGGTGTAAGTGCTTATAGTGTCATCAGCTGTGTATAAGTGTCATAGTGAATGTGTGTATAAGTGTTAGAAAATACTAACTCATAGTAGGAAGTATCCTAGCAACTTGTAATATACACCAATCGAATCCTCATACCTTATAACATAGGGGTAGACACCTATATTAGGGCTATTCTAGGCTCAGGGAGGCTAGAAAGGCTTGAAAAAAAAGTGGCACTCAGTTGGCACTATGTGGCACTAAGTTGGCACTATGTGGCACTCACTTGGCACTCACTTGGCACTCACTTGGCACTCATTGGCACTCATTGGCACTCACTTGGCACTTACCTGCACTCACCAGGCACTCATCTAATACTCATAGAATAATCATAGAACACTTGAACATCACTAGATACTTCTTACGGTGTTGGGAACCATCAAAGCCACCAAGTTAGTGGGCCAAAATTGACCATGGTATCTGGCAAGGTCAAGGCCGAAATATCATTCGTGTGTGTGTGTGTGTGTGTGTGTGGTGTGTGTGTGTGTAAGTAATGGTGTAAGTAAATCCTGTGGTGAGTGTAGTAAATCTGTGGTGTGAGTAAGATAAATCTGTGTGTGAGTAAGTATCGCTGTGAGTGTAAGTAAATCTGTGTGTGAATGTAAATCTGTGTGTGAGTAAGTAAATCTGTGGGTGAGTTGTAAGTAAATCTGTGTGTGCGTGTATACGTAATATGTGTAAGTAAATCTGTGTGAGTGTAAGTAATCTGTGTGTGAGTAAGTAAATCTGTGTGTGGTAAGTAAATCTGTGTGTGTAAGTGCTTATAAGTTACATAGTGCGTATGTATAACAAACCATGAAACTCATAAGATTATATAAGGAACCATGAAACTCATTAAGCATATAATATATATATATATATATATATATATATATAAATTATATATATATATATTATATTTTATATATATATATATATAATATATATATAAATATATATTATATATATATATATATTGACCACGTGACGTTTTAACTGTGTGGGCCACGTGGTTCTCCTCTCTCTTCTCTCTCCTCTCTTTCATCCCTCTCTCTCTCTCTCTCATATATATATTATATATATATATTATATATAATATATATATATATATTATTTATAATATATATATATATTATAATATATATAATAGGCTATATATTAATATATATACCTATATATATAATATATAAATTATTATTATTAATTATTTATTTTATTATTATTATTATTTATTATTATTATATATTAATTTATTGATTAATTGATTATTATTATTTATTATTATTATTTTATTATTTATTATTATTTATATATTATTATTTGGGCAAGCCGCACTTGCGTTTACTTGAATTAAATTATGTATTCTCTCAATTCGTACCGCTGGACGGGTGGTTAAAAGGTCAGAGATTTGCCTCGGTGGTGAGAGGTCGAGTTCTATTTTGATTTATGACCGATGGGGAACTCGAATATAAAGACGATAAGGTTTGAGGTGGTAAGGAAGTTTAAGCACAGATGGAAGGGATGGTGAAAATTCGTGAGTAGCGACCACGTGGGTGCGGGTGTTGTTGTTGTGTGTGTGTGTGTGTGTGTGGGTGGCTGTGTTTGTGTGTCGTGCCGATGGGTGGCGGGAACTGGCGGGATGGGATCATAAGGCGGCGGCATGTGAACTCTACGGTTTCAGGTGGGATGGGAAACGCTCCCGGGCTTTCGGGCCGGGCTGGCGGGCGGGGCCTGCGGTCGCACTCTGCGGGGGACCGGGATCGGTTTAAGACATAAAAAGGCTAAGCTCCTAAAGACAGATCAAAAATTACC
>JABUQX010084560.1:7500-23613 GCA_015478945.1 Trachelipus rathkii
ATATGAGAGAGGTTGTAAAAAACTTTTTTCCTTTTATTTCCTTTTCCTTTTATTATCGTTTTTTATCGAATTTAGAAATGGTTATCCAATCTTTCTTTTGGTCATGATTCTTCATATTGGGGTGAATTTTTATTCTTAATGATTTTTTTTGTCGAAGTTCGGAGTTGGGAAAACTTTTTTTTTTTTCCTGAATTAATTTATATTTATTTCTGATTAGAAATAATTGGACGAAATCTTTTTCATTGCGGTGTTTTAATTGTAAAAACAATTCCAACAGAAATAGTATTAAAAAACAAAGACATTAAAAAAAAACAAAAAAAAAAAAAACACAAAAACAAAAGAACAAAAAAAAATCAAAAAAGAAACGAAAATAGTTTTTCTTGAGATTGTTTTTTTTGGTTGTTCAAAAAGCAAGCAAACCCTCCTCTCTCCTCCACTCTCTTCTTCTCTCTGTCTCTCTTCATCTCTTCATCCCTCTCTCACTCTATCTCTCTCTCATTCTCTACTCGTACTCTATATATATCATAATATCATATATAAGTATCTATATATATATAATTAATATCATCATATATTATATATACTATACTATTATATATATACTATATATTATATATATATAATATATATATAAAAATACTAATATAATATAACTATAATATAATATATGCATAGATATACGATATCATAGTACTATGTTATACTATAGTACACTAACTAATATATAGTAGTATATATAATCATATAATTATTTAACATATACATACTATATATATAGATAATATATATATACTTATACATATAGTATATAACATAAGTATAGTATAAATGTACTATATGATATATATATGATAAGTAATTTATGTAATATATATATACTATATATATAGTACTGATAGTATATATATTAATATACTATTATACTATTCATACTAATATACTAATACTACTACTATATATTCTACTCTCTAAGCATATATATATATACTCACATATTATATATATAGTATATATATGATATATAGACATATACTATATACTAATTATATATATATCTATATATAGTATAATGTAGTTATACTTAATAACACTAAATAATATATACATATATACTATACTATTATATGATATCTTAGATAATATATATATACTAATATAATATATATATATATAGTCGTAGTCATATATATATATATATATATAGTATATATATAGTAAGTTATTATAAAAGAAATTGTAAATAAACGTAAATAATAATGGATAATAAATAATATATAATGAATTCAAATTGAAGTAAGTAAGTACATAATAAATAATAATAATGACGATTAAATAATAAAATAATAATAATAATCATAAATAATAATAATAATATAAAATTGAAATAATAATAATGAATAATAATACATTGAAAAACTTATAATCAATAATATAATAATAATAATAATAATAATATAAAATAATAATATAATAAGTAATAGAAATAATAATCCAAATTAATAGTTTCGAAGGCACATATTTGGACTGTGTTACGCGTGTCAGGACAAATGAATATTTCTTCACATGGTTACGATACGCAGGGCTAGCAACGCGAATCGCTTTTCTTTTTTGCTTTAATTACTCTTCTGGACCAAAAGCGTTTAATCTATGCGTCCTAGAAGCACGATCCTCCAGGAGAACCCGGCAGCGACGAAGTTTGAGGCTAAATGGACAGAAAGATGCTAGTGTAACTCGAAGGAGGGCGAATTCCACCTGAGAGTGTTTAAACTCGAAGGACTGACGTTGGAAACCATTGGTCGCTGAAAATTGTTTTCCTAAATGGTTCTACGGTAAGATTTTCGGACCAGAAGGAGAATACGCTGCACCTACTGACTAGGGTCGAAAACCACTACCCTTGAGTTGTTTTATTATATATACTAATATAATTATATAAATATATATATATATATATATATATATATATATAATATATATATATACTATTATACTATATATAATATATACTATATTTATACTATAAGTATGTATAATCATATATCTATATATTATATATCTATTATATATATATATATATATACGTTTATCTAATACTATTACTCTAACTACAATTTACGCTCTATGGTATAGCTATATGTACCGATAGTATTATAATGCTTGCATAATACTATATTATTATGTGCGCGGTTTATATCAGTCATATAACTATATCAGAGAGTAAGTTTAGAGTTATTGTATCACACCCGTTATATGTAGTAACACTCTCATGAGCGACCTGCCTAAGTATATGAATATAGTAGTACCTTCAAGCTAACTAAAATAATCTATATAACTAATAGTAACAACTATACAAAAGATGTAATATGACACCGCGCCCTCTAGGTGATATACGTATTGTATATCGAGTCACATGATAAATATATATATCTATATATAGAGTATTTTCCTAAGTTTATATATATTTATATCATAAATTATACATTATATGTGGTATAAGTAAGGTAGAACAGTAAGTAGTATATAATTTATGATATTACTGATGATCATACGATTGATTGATGATATATATAGTATATACCTATATACTATACTATAGTGTTATATATTATATTTCACAAAACATCTCAAGTAAAAGTAAAAAAAAAACTTTAAATCATAAAAAAAATCTGTTTGGACTACTTTCTTAGGTTGTTGGCTATGATTTTTTGAAGTTTTGCTGTAAATCAAACATTTTTTTAATTTATAATACGTAATTTTACAAAATCTTTTATAACGAAATTGAGAATAAAGAGAGGAATACAAATTCTTCTCTAGATACGCAATGACTATTCACTATTCTCAAAAAATATTTGGTAATCAGTAGATTATTCCAATGCATCTGCTGACTAATATGAAGCCAGGCATATAGAGTAGGGAACCGATCATCATCGTATTGTGATCGGCAGTTAGTCTATCCACAAGGTAATGTAGTTGAGTGATAGAGTATCAGACTCGTGTCTGAATGGTGATTTCTGTACTTGAGTCAGAGTGCTTATACCTACAACTATTGTGTAGGAGCGGGACTAATGTACAGATCATGCAACTGGTGCGCGACCGTTGGCCCTATACGTATTGGATATTCGTAACACTCGCAGTAATGGCACAATGAGGAATATAGCAGACGCAGAGCGTCAGCTCGAAAAGGCCACGCTAAGCTGGATTACAGATGACCAACAATCAGACACGACTAGTAGTATATTATCATATCATTATATATAGTGAATATACTATATATATATATATATAGAATATATATAACTATATACGCATTATTAACAGTATATATATATATTATATAAGTTAAATATATATATATTATCATCAAATTCTTTATATAACTACTTATAAGAAAAAATTACATATAATCTATCATTGGTTGGTGCCGGCACGCACTTGGTCCATGCCTGTGTGGGCCACAACTTTCAGTTTCCCCGTAAGGTACCCGTTTACAATGACGAAGTAATGGTTTGGTGTGATGCAGATGAGCAAAACATTACTGCTGGTTCGGTTGTCGAGAGGAGCACCGAAAAGTTTCTGGATTGGACGAACCTTGTTACTATGTATAATATATATACTTATAATATATATTATATATAATATATACTATATATATAATACTATACTATATACATAATATATATAATATATATATATATATTAATATTATATATTATTAATATAACTATTATATATTATAAGATATATATATTAATATATATATCATATATAATTATATATACTATTCTATATATAATATATATATTATATACAATATGATTATATATATAATATATTATTTATATATATCTATATTTAATATATACATTATTACATATATATTATTTATTGTATTTCTGTATATTATCATATATATTATAATAAGTATATAATATATATATATATATATAATTTTAATTATATATACTTATATATATATATAGTATATCAGTAAAATATAATAATATTATATAGAATATATATATATATATATAGTTATTGGAAATTTCAGGCTTACATTACCTACATATATCTATATAGGTATATTTATATATATATTATATAGCCTATAGGTATTATATAACTATATATAATATATAATAGTATTCTGATATATATATATATATATATATATTTACTAATATATATATATATTATATTAATATATATATATATATATATATATGATCTATTATATATTATATATAATAATAGTAATCTGTATATTATATTATTATACTATATATAATTATATAATTATATTAATATATATATATATATTATATATTATATTTATATCTATAATATATCTATATATAATATATATTATAATACGATTACCATTTCGTGGGACAACAGAAGAGCACGCTTTTCCACCATTATAGCGAAAAGATTATAATATGGTTGCTTTTTTAAATATTTCGCTCTAATTCCTGAGACTTTTTTCTCCGTTTTTTTTTAATCCTTTTTCAGCTTTTTACTTTAAGATATTATTAACATCCATTTATAGAAAATATTCTCATTTTCTTCATATTCATCCACTCTGTAAGTACACTTGATCACGTTTAATCCTCTAAATATTTCTCCTACAGTTCTCTAGATCCTAAAAGATCAAGCTTTCTTGAACATTGGTTTACTATGATAAATATATAAGATAAATACAAATAACTATAATTTAATATATTTTGTAAAGTTTATTATTCGTTGCTTAGATGTTTCATTACTTTTTAAACGGTCGTCAAAGTATTCAATATGTATTTCTATTATTTCAAATATCGAATAAAAGATTTTTTTTTTTTTTTTTGATGCAGTTGACATATACTCTTATTAATCGGAATTTTATGAAGGCAATATATATATTATAATTATTATACTATATATATATATTATATATATATATTATATATATATATATATATAATATATATATATATATGATTATTAGTATATATATACTTATTAATTACTAATATATATATATTAGAGTATATAATAATTATATACTATATTATATATATATTTATATATATATATAATTCCCATGGTAGATTGTTGTTAAGCTCAATTATTTTGGAAAATCATATAAGATCATTTCCGAACAAACCAACTAGGTTGGGATATATCATTTCATGGTGTAGAGTTCTGCGGCAAAATTATTATATCTTTTATATAAATATATATATTTAATATATATATATATATATATCTATATTATATATATATATATATATTATATTTCTATATATATATATATATATATATATATATTTATTATTTATTTTATATATATATATATACTATATTATATATTATATATATATAATATCTATATATATATTTATATAATATATACTATTTATATATATATATACTATATGATCTATATATTATATATAATATAATATATATATATATATTATATCATAATACTTTATATAGAATCGGAGTTACACATACTTAACTCATTATTTGCCAATATATTATAAAATATGCGATATTGATTTCATGGATTCCATGGTAGTGTCAGAATTCACAGTGATCAACGGATTTCAGTAGATGCAGACGAGTATTTTTATTTCATAATATTAATGCTATTAACAATGTATAAAAAATTAATATATTTTTATATTATATTTATTATTACATTATAAGTTATTATAAATAAATTAAATCTTGAGAATCAAAATTATGCTTATTAACCAATTTAGTTGAATGGGATACATCTCCATTATATGGCACAGTGTTTCCTTACTCTCTCTGATATCAGAAGTGTCTAATGTGTATTCGTAGGGTGTGAAAATATTAAATATTACTATTATAATATATATATATTATATATATTATATTATTATATATATATATATATTATATATATTATATATATATATATATATTATCTATATATATACTTTTATATATTATATACTATCATATATTATTTTGAGCTTACACATATAATATTCTATTGATTATATTTTATTTTCACAATTTATATTATTTTATATATATATATCTATTTATAATATATTAATGTAGATATATATATATATAATAATAATATATCTTATATATTCTATATATATTTTTATAATTATTATCATAATATATATTAAATATATATAGTTATATATATTATATATATATATATATCTTATTATTATCTTATTATATATATATTTATTAATACTATATATTCGCTGTATAGTATTATAATATATTATTAACTACTATATATAATATTATAAATATTAGTAGTATATATATATATTATAAATAATCATATATATTATATTATATATATACATATACTAAATATATATTATATATATATACTATACCATATATATTATATTGTACTTTATACGACATATCGTATAAAATTTATATTATTATATTATATAATATATTATATATATATTATTTGTTTATATATATAATAATTATTATTATATTATATTTTATCTATTATATATTAATATTTATATATTATATTTATTATTATTTATATATACTCATTTTATATATATATTATTATTCTTATTTATTTATATATTATTTACATATATATATTATTATTTTCTATAATAAATATATATTTCTAATATATATTCTATAATATTATATAATTATTATATATATATTTATATATATATTTTATATATATATTATATTATATATATATATATCTATATATATTATATATATCTATATAATATATATAATTGTTGTTGTGTTTATTTTCATAGCTGCTTTTATATGAGCTAGTTTATATGCCGTGGATTTATTGTATTTCTTGTGAGAGTATTTGCCCTTGTGTTTTTCTAAGTCTCTCTCTTTAATCCTTTGTATCTCTCTTCTTTCTCTCTCGTCTCTCTCTCTTCTCTCTCTCTTTCTCTCTTTCTTCTCCTCTTCTCGTCTCTTTTCCTGCTTCTCTTCTCCTCTCTCGCTCTCAATCTCCTCTCTCTTCTCCTCTTCTTCTCTCTCTCTCTTCTTCTCTCTTCTCTCTCCTCTCGTCCGTTTGTTGTGTGTTCTGTGTCTCTTTTCTTTCTTCTTCTCTCTCTCTCTCTCTCTCTTCTTCTCTCTCTGACGTTTTTTTGTACGAATAATGTTTTGTGTAAGTTTAATATTTCAAATTAATTCAAATGCTTACAATTGTCTAAAAGTGCGAACTCTATTAACTATTACTTCGTGACTGTATTCAATCACTGACAATTTCCAACGCAATAGTAACGCTATTCTTTCCTCCTAGAGCTGCTCGTCTTTTTTTTTCTATAAAGGTGGGGGAACTCAAAACTAATTGTATGTGAGTACCAATATTATTCTAGGTCATGACATTCCAAGTGAAACTTGAGTTTTTATTCTTTAAGACTTTAATTACAAATTTATCATACTCATGTTCGTCGATAAATGTATTAGTGAATGAAAATAAAAATAGATAAAAATAAAAATCCATTCAAAATAAATAATAATTATATCCTTTGATAAAAATAATATAATAATAATAATTGTATAATAATAATATATATAATAATTAAATAGTCAATTAATAATAATAGTAAATAATAATAACTAATAAATAATAATAAAATAATAATAAATAAATAATAATAATATATAATATAATAATATAATAATAATAATAATAATAATGAATAATAATAATAATATATAATAATAGTAAAGTAATTAATACTAGTTTAAAAATAATATTTATTAAAAATAAGTGAGCTTATATATACTATCGTATAATCTATATCTATATATATATATCATAACTAATATATATATATATATATATATATATATATAGATATAATATATAGTATATATAATATTTATATATTATTTATATTTTTATATAACTATTATACTCTATTATATATAGTTCTTATATATTTTCTCTATTTTATACATATATTTATATTATATTTATATCTATATATCTATATATATTCTGTATATATATTATCTATATATATATATAATATATATATAATAATATATACTATATATATTTATATATATAATAGATATTATAGGTTAATCAATATAAGAATAATAAAAGTTATTGCTTACTTTTATGATGGGAAACAATATTTTATTATTATAAATTATCATTATTATATTATATTCATTTTTTTATTATTAATTATTCTTTTAATAGTATGCTTTTATTTTAAATAGTTAAAAAATATTATCTCTTAATATAAATAAATTTTTAAATTTATTGAATAGTATTATAATATATATACTATATATTTATATTTATAAATATATATAAAGTATATATATATATATATTATATATATATATAATATATATATATATATATTATATATTATATATATATAGTATATATATTATACTATATTGTAATATATTTATAAATATATATATTATATATATATTATATATAAATAATTATCTATAATATGATTATATATAATAATATATATATAATTATATCTAATAAGAGAGAGGAAGAGAGAGAGGGAGAGAAGAGAGAGAGGCAGAGAGAAGAGAGGAGAGAGAGAGAGAGAGAGAGAGAGAGAGAGAGAGAGTGTTCTAATTTCAAAATCCTTCCTCCTTTCTTTGTTTTAAATGTTTTTAAAATAAAAATGAGATAAAAAAAGCATCGTTTTTCTTTCCATTTTTCAAACATCCCAACTAATATATTATTTTACGACTGATCTTATAATTTTTTTATTTTATATATGAGCTAATTCTTGGAAGGGTTTTTTACTGACTTCTGGTCTTTCTCGTATCAATAGTTTTGTTAAAAAAATGAATTTTAGGTTAGACACGCGTATTATTTTTTAATTTGGTTTAGCTGTTATCGGAATTCTTTTTCTCAAAATTGTCCACCAAAAATTGAGCGTTTATTTTGATATAATTCTTTCAACATAGATTTACGAAAATCTTATAAAAAAATTTTGAGAGAATTAAATAGCGAAGTCATTCATGCCTTCACTTTAGGTGTAGTGTAGGGCTGGTCGAAGCAAAAAAATTTCGCACGAGCGCAATTTCCGCTAGCGATCGCCCCACCCCGACACACCAACTACACAGTCTTGGTTTTTGGGCACTTCCTGCACGCACCCATCTCGCAGTCGCAGCACTGGCATGAGCTGCACCCGCAAGCTCCCCAGTATGTAAAGCGGCCAGGACTGATAGTCCTCAATTGCTCGACGAAGCCGGCGCAGCATCGAAGGCGATCCACCGCCCGCCAGCCGGCCTGATGTCAATACATTCCTGTCCGGGCCCGCGCGGCACCGCTCATCATATGTGGGATGGATATCATGTATGCACACTTCTATCTGTGAATGCTCTCAGCTGAGTTAGAGCGATGTGCGCGTAAGCGTATAGTGTAGGCATACAGGCGAGTCAACTCAAGTGCGCGACGAGGAACGCACGAAATCCGCGCTCTTCGGCCGGAGGCCACATTTGACCGAACGCGCGAATCATTCACATACCAAACACGTGTCGAAATGTACGGTATAACTCCGCTTCTAAGCGCGATTGCGCTAGGACTGTGAGGCCACACCGCGGACTGTATAGCCAGCTGATACTGAAGAATGAATAGGAACGAGCGAGAATCACATACAGATATATCGCAATGAAGCGTGATCGTTTGAGTACAGCTAGGGGTACTCGATCAGCAACAACTTGTGTTCGAATCATGAGCACTTAATTGGTTCGACAACCTTATCTTGTTATGCAAAACCGCGCTCCCAGAAAGACAAACTATAAGACAATTAGGTATATGTGACCCAACGGAGAGTGTATAATCCGACACTCGAAGTGTGTGAAGGGTGCAGGCGACTTGCCGAGTGCGAGACGGCTGGTAAAGTCGCGTGGGAAGGGACGAAGATATTTTCAGGAGGGAAACGGAATTAAGGCCACGTGAAGCGCTGATCATCGGTCAAGAACAGGGCGCCCCACAGGACAACGTGACTTAGATAAGAGAAAGCGCGATCCACTACCTCCATGGCGCGGCCGCTGGCCCCGGTTGTCGGTCGAATCATCTTTCCTTGGTCGGCGCGTAGATTCCGATCTACTCTTCTCCTAACTCTTTTCTCTTCTTTATATTGTATAATTAAATACTTATATATATATATACTTCTACTTTTATTAATATAAAGAATCTATAATATTAATTATACTATATATATATTATATGAGCGGGTGTGTGTGAAAATTTCCCTTTTCTTTTTTTCGTTTTCTTTTAATTTATTCGGTTTTTTATCGAACTTAGAAAATGGTTATCCAGATTTTCTTTCTTGTTGGTACAATACATGATTTTCATAATTGGGCGTGAATTTTTTTCAATGTCTTAATGATTTCTTTGTCGAACAAGTCGGAGTTGAGAAAAACTTTTTTTTTTTTTTTTCCTGAACTGTAATCTTTAAATTTCTTTCCTAAGTGATTTAGAATAAATATTGGACGAAATTTCTTTTTCATGGTGTTTTTTATAACTTTGTAAAACAATTTTAATTTAATGAAATGAACAAACAAACTAAAAAAAACAAAAAAACAAAAAAAAAAAAACATGAAGAAAAAAGATAAAAAAGAAACGAAAAAATAGATATTGTTTTTTTGATTGTTTTTTTTTGTTTCAAAGTCTTCTTTTCTTTCTCTTACTCTCTTCTCTCTTCTTTTCTCCTTCTTCTATAATATACATTATAGTATATATATTAAATGATATATTATAGTATGTATATAGTAATTATAAGATATTCTTATCTATTATATACTATCATACTATAGTACTACGTAGTAACGGTTACAATCTGATATATATATATATCAAATAGTAAAAACTATAAAATATGGTTTTTAAAAATGTATAATAATTAATATAATAAATATAATAAATATAATATCATAATATAAAAATAATAATAATAATATAATCATGAATATAATAATATGATAATAAATTAATAATGATAATAGATCAATTAACATGTTTTCAAGGTTAATATTGGACTGTTTGTCGCTGTAGGACAAATGATAATTCTCACATGTACAGAAGCATAGGGCTACAACCACATCTTCTTCTTTTGGCCTTGTATTACGCTCTTGTACAACACAGGTTGTTCTTATGCGCCTCGAACGCACCTTGACCAATGAAGAGCCACCCTCAATGCAAGAAACTCTGGGCAAGAAGAGAGTTTTGAGGTAAAATGGAGAGGATCTAGTTTGTATGAAGGAAAAGGGCGGAAAATCTATGAGATGTTTAGTATCGGACTGGGCGTTGAAGCCATTCGTAGGGCCCGGAGATTTGGTTTTCTAAATGGTTCTACCCCCTGGGTCTAGCACGTTTGACCCAAAGGATGAACATATGCATAGCCAACTCTTGCAGGGCGAAAACATTATTTGGAGTTGTATAAGATTTATACTATTATTATATTATATTATATATATAGTATATATATATTATATATATATATATATGTATAGTCAGATAGTATAAATATATAATATATAGTATATATTATATATTACGGGGTTACTTTTCTTTTAATAATATTACGCTATATATATAGATTATATAAGATATAATATATATATATATTAGTAATATATTTTATAATTATATATATATATATATATATATAATATATTAATATATAGGCCGTATATACTTCAATTATCTATATTATAATTATCTTATATTATAATACTTTATATATATATATATTAATTATCATATATATATGGTAGATATTTAAATTGAAAACTTTTTTCATAAAAAATTATTTTTTGGTTTCATTTATTTTTTGTTTTGTTGTTTTTTTTTTTACTTTTATAATTAAGATATTTATGATATTTTTTTTATTATATAGTATTTAATCATTTGTATTATTCCTTGAACGGAACAAAAATTTTATATTCAAAGACTCAAAAAAACAATTTTAATTTCATAGACCACTTTTCAGCTATTAATCAACACTATAATTTGGATATTTTTCCACACGGTTTGCATATATATACTATATAGTATATACTATATACTATGTATATATATTCATATATTATCATATATTATATAATATATATATAATAATATAATTACTATATTTATAATCTATATATATATATATTATATCTAATTATATATATAGTATATACTTTTATACTAAATACTCTCATATGTTGGCCGCCCGCACTTGGTCCAATGCTGGTGCGCCACCTTATCGTTTCCCTGGTGAGGTACAGTTTTAAAATACGAGTACGTAATAGGTTTGTGTGAATTGCCGTTAACAATCTGACTGCTTGGTCTGGTGTATTCGTGAGGACCGAGTACGTCGATTGGAATCGCGAATGTTTCCCTGATATATAATTATAGCCTTTATGCAATATATTTAGTATTTATAGTGAATAAATTTTTATAGTTTATAGTATATTTTATTTAATCTAATTATATTTATATAATATATTGTCTATATATATTATTAATATATATTATAATATATATTTATATATATATATATATAATAATATATATATAATATATATATGATATACTATATATATATAATATTATACTATATATATTATATATAGTATATTTATTATACTATATTATATATTATGCGAGATCTATATCTATATATCTATATCTATATGTAATTTATCTATTATTATATTATATAATATCTATATAATTACATATTACTATTTATTTATTATCCTATCTGTGTGTATGTCTGTCTCTATCTATCTGTCTCTATATTGTTAATCTTATTATATAATATATATATATGTTTATTATATGAACTGTATTTTTATTTCGACTGGTATATATATATATATATCATATAGTATATATCATTAATATAATATATTATCTATATATATATATATATATTATATATTATAGTTATACTTATATATGGAATTGCATATTTTTGTTGAGATTTGTTACATATTATTATTATATTATTCGTTATTCTATTGTCAGATAATTTTTATATATATTAGTTATATATATATCTTTATATTAGTAATTAATATACATATATATATATATATTTTATATTATATCTATATAATAGTATATTACTATATATAATAATCCTTTATAATCACATCTATATATAATTAAGTCATTAGGAACGATTGTCAAGCCACTAGACAAGGGATTTTCTTACCTATAAGCTTCCGGGTTATAAAGTTATACTCCTAATATATTAATAGTTTATACTAGTATATATATATTGGTCTAGATAATATTTATTATTTATACTATTATACTAGTTATTTATACTATTATATTATATATACTATATATACTACATATATATAAATTACATAGATATATTATATATTATATATATATAGTATATATATATATTAATAGTGGTATATATATATATAATTCGAGAATATATTTATATTATTAATATTATATTATTATGTTAAATAGATCATATATTAGTACTAATTAATATATATATATATATATATATTATATATATTACTATATATTATACATAATGTCACACATTTCGTACAACAGAAGAGCACGCTTTTCCACAATTTAGCGATAAAGAATTATAATATGTGTTTTATAAATATTCTGCTTAATATCTGAGATTTTTCTCCGTTTTTTTTTAATCCTTTTTCGCTTTTTACTTTAGAGATATTATTAACATCCATTTATAGAATTTCCCATTTTTACTTATATTAATCCTGCATACCGTATTAAACCCTCTAAACTATTTTCCTACGGTTCTCTTAGATCCTAAAAGATAAGCTTTCTGACATGTTACTATGATATAATATATAAGATAAATACAAATAACTATAATTTAATATATTTTGTAAAGTTTAATTATCGTCTATGATTTACTTTTAATTCAATTTAATTTATTACAATATATATTCATTTAAATTTAATCAGATGAAGTGTTTTTTTTTTTTTAAGTTGCCTAGGCTAGATCTAATTCTGTAAGAATAGGCCTATCAATCCGTAGGTTTATATTAATATAATATATATATATATATATGTATATATAGTTATATATAATATATATATATATATATATATATATATAGTATTATATATATTATAACGTATTATATATATATATATTTATATATTATAATAATATTATTTATTATAGTATATGTATAATATTATATATAATTATATATTATATATATATATATATAGTATAACATAGTTTAAATCATAAATTAATAGTTTATATATATAATATATAGTACTAAATATAATATATATACTATAATATTATATATAATATAATACTACTATATAACTTCAAGTAGCTCGTTGTTTTAAATCCTTGTTTGAAAACACTTGCTATATAATTTCCAACAAACAACTACGGTTGGGAATCATTCCCTTCATGGGATACGAGGTCCTGGGGGGGCGGCACAAAGTATCTATATAATATAATTAATAATATATATTATTATATATATATAATATATATATATATATAATATATATATATATATAATATATAATATATATATATTATACTACTACTACTACTATTAGTTTTATAGTTATATATGAATTTGAGAATCTGATACCGGATATTCAATTATCCAATCCATATTATACAACATGCGAGAATCTCTGAATCAAATTTCAGATTAGGATGTAAATGTGGATTTTCACAGTTATTTAGGAATTCAGTTAGATGTGCATACGATATTTTTATAATTTAACTATATACCATTTTTTAAGCCAACATGTAAGAAAAAATTAAATATCATTTATCATAATACTTTTAATAATTATATATCTGATTATTACTAAATAATATAAAACGTATGTAACTTCATCTTATTATGTTTATTTTCAATTTTAGTTGAATTTGTGACCAGTCTCAATAGGCCACGTGGCTTCTTACTGCTCTCTGTATATACAATATAATGTTCTAAGATGCTTATGTATGTGTAGAAATTATATTCACATAAAGTATATAAATCGATATATATATATAATTATATATATATATATATAGTAATATATAATATATTATACTATTATATGATATATTTTATATATATATATATATATATATGTATATATAGTGATTATATTATAAATATTTATACTATATATATAGTATATATATATATATACTAGATATATATATATATATATATATATATATATATATACTAATATATATAGTATATATAATATATATACTATATATATATATATAGTATATAATATATTTATATACTATATCACTAACTATAATATATATATATACTAAAATATATAACTATATATTATATTAATATATATATATATATAAATTTATACTTATATATAATGAATATATTATGGATGGGACTTATTAGATAGTATATATTAACATAATAATATATATATTATATATAGTAGTATATATTATATAGTATATAGTATATATATATATATCTAGTATGTATAATAATTTCTATATATACTATAATTTTATATATACTATATATATATATATATATATATATATATATATTTATACTATTATAATATATAATTATATATTATATTAATATTCTACGTTATTATACTATATGTTATTTTTGATACACCTATTTAGCATATAGATACTGATAGTAGATTACGCTTGACCGCGTGGCTAACATATGAGCTTCCACATGGCTATAATATATATTTTATATATATCATAATATATATTATATATGATATCATATAATGGATAAATAGTATACTATATTATATATATTAATTATATTATATATATATATATACTACCTAATTATATATATTTATATTATATTTTATATATATTTATTTATAATATTTTATATATATATTTACTATATATATATTATATATATTTACTATATAGTATATAATCTTGATCTTGTGAATGACATCACATTGGGGGTGTTCTCACCTTGTTAGTTATATAATACTATAATATATATCAGTATATAATATATAGTAACTATATATATATCAATATATATATATAGTGTTTGTTTTGTGTTAACTCTCTCAAGCATGCTTTATAATGTAAGCTTAATTGCACGTGCATTTTTATGTCAATTCTGTGAGATATC
>JABUQX010084561.1:0-27500 GCA_015478945.1 Trachelipus rathkii
GTTGTACTTCGTTCGAATCAGATGAGTGTTTTAACCGTTTTTCGTGGTTGCTGGCGTTTTTCGTGCGCCGCTTCAAATAATAATAATATTTGTGAGTTGTATATAAGTAAGGTGAGATTGCTATACTGACTTCTGCTGGTAGGGTAAACTTCTAGTGAATTACCTTGTTAATAGATGCTGTATGTCGAGATTAGAAGATGAGATGAGATAATATATTTTTGTTTAGTTTTTAATATTACAGTATGCTAAAATTAACATTAATATTTAAAATATGTTTGAAAAAGTGTTGTATATTTTCTAACTTGAACGTTTGATATATTTAACAACAACAACAACAACAACAACAACAACACCAACAACAACAACTGCAACAAATGCAACAACAAACGCGACATTTCAACAACAACAACTACAGCAAAGAATTTTATTTTATGTTATGTTATACTAAATATGACATGAATCGATAGCTCAATAGATCAATAGATCAATAGATCATGGATGGTAGGAGGATAGAGTGGGTGGTTTGATTAACTGTTACTACGCTTTAGGGTATGTAAAAATGCAAAAATTTTAAGTTATAAACATAAAAAGAATAAATTTTTAGTAAAAACAAAATGTTTAAAGAAAACAAAACAAAATAAATAAAAGTTTTTGTGTTATGTTATACAAAATATGACTTGAATCAATAGATCAATAGATCAATAGATCAATAGATCAATAGATCATGGAAGGGTAGGAGGGCAGTTTGATTAACTGATTTACTGATTTACTGCTTTACTGATTTACTGATTTACTGATTTACTGATTTACTGATTTACTGCTTTACTGATTTACTGATTTACTGATTTACTGCTTTAGGTTATGTAAAAATGTAAAAAAATTTAAGTTATAAACATAAAAAGAATAAATTTTTTAGTAAAAACAAAATGTTTAAAGAAAACAAAACAAAATAAATAAAAGTTTTTGTGTTATGTTATAAAAATATTGACTTGAATCAAAGATTCAATAGATCAATAGATCAATAAGATCATGGAAGGTAGGAGTGTGGCTGGATGGTAGTTTGATTAACTGATTTACTGATTTACTGCTTTAGAGTATGTAAAACATAACAATTTTAATAAAAAATATGACTTGAATCAATAGATCAATAGATCAATAGATCAATAGATCATGGAAGGGCTGGATGGTAGTTTGATTAACTGATTTACTGATTTACTGCTTTAAGGTATGTAAAACAAAACAAAATAAATAAAAGTTTTTGTGTTATGTTATACAAAATATGACTTTAATCAATAGATCAATAGATCAATAGATCAATAGATCAATAGATCAATAGATCAATAGATCAATAGATCATGGAAGGGCAGGAGGGCAGTTTGATTAACTGATTTACTGATTTACTGCTTTAAGGTATGTAAAAATGCAAATTTTTTACGTTATAAACATGAAAAGCATAAAATTTTAGTAAAAACAAAATATTTTAAGCAAAATTAAAAACATAAAGAATAAATGTAAAATGAAACTTATAAAACTTATAAAATGAAACATAAAATAAAAATAGCAAACAATATATTTTAGCTGACGTTTATAAAAAGAAAACGAGATTTGAAAATAGAAATGTCTGTCTGAGACTAAGCAAATGTTTACTTCAGCAACGTACCGGTTCCAGCACCGGTGCCGGTACCAACTCTGTCTTCCTCATTCCTCCATTTTCTCTTATGCACTCCGTGCATTTCTTCTTCTTATGCACTCCGTGCATTAAAACTTCTTTTATTTCAGTTAGGGACCCACCTCCGGCGGGTTCCAAACACCATTCTTCCTCCTTTCTCGTTCCTCCTTCTTCCTCCTTCCTCATTCCTCCTTCTTCCTCCTTCCTCATTCCTCCTTCTTCTCTTATGCACTCCGTGCATTTCTACTTCTTTTCTTATGCACTCCGTGCATTTCTACTTCTTTTATTTCAGATGGGGAGGCCCGAAGCTCCAGCTCCGATTCCAAATCCTTTTTCATCTTCTATACATTATGCAAATTTCATCCTTCTAAGATCCTTCTATCTGGAAGGAACCAGCACCTCCGAAGGGTGCACTCGTCGGAACCTCTCGATTCAGGCGGGCGGAGGGTCTGCAGCAGAACAACCAGGCAACCGGAAATAGAGATACCTTCACGCAAACTAATTATTATTTATTTATTTATTATTAAAATATTTTTATTTTATTTTTTTTAATTTTTATTTTAATTTTAAATTTTAATTTTTTTTTAATTTTTTTTTTTTTTCCAGTTTCAGTTTTAAGTTCCTGGAAACCAGTGCTTTTTCCAGATTCCTGGAATCGCTTCAGGATTCCAGTCCCCACTCTAAAACCATTACTTTGACTACTATATATATATATATATATATATATATATATATATATATATATATATATATATATATATATATATATATATATATATATATATATATATATATATATAAATACAAATATATAAATATACTGCTATGCTATATATATATATATATATATATATATATAATATATATAGGTTAGTGTCTAAAGCTGACATCATGTAACTAGAGAACGACAGCACCTACAGTAAAACAAATTATATATTTGGGATCTGCGGAAAATTCTAAGGAGGGGTTTTGATTTCCATATATATATTTTAAATTTTTTTTTTTAAACTAATTTTTACCCCAAGGGTAGACCGCCCCGATGGCAGGAGTCGGGGTCTCTCGGCCTCTCGATTGACGAGGGAGGATATTTCCCCCCCTCCGGGGAACGACAGGGTAGGACTATTTCCCCCCCTCCGGGAAGGGTCTCCGGAACTACCGCTCTTTGGTATTTGGGTGTCGCGGGGGTTCCTCCGCCCCTCCCCTGGCTATGGGAATGGAAGATATTGCTAGGGAAGGATAGGCCTAGCAAGCCGCTTCCCGAAATAAACTGCTTGCAGAACTCAAGCGCGAGCCTCACGGACCAAACTTTAGACAGACTGACTTCTGCGAGATTTACGGACTAGGAATCAGGAAAACACTTTCAAGAATTATAGGTGTGCCACGATAAATGTGGGTACCTATGGAGAAAAAGAGGAGGAGATAATAGATATCATGAAAGAGAGGAAGATAGATATGTTGGGGATGGCGGAGATGAGAGTGAGGGGATGTGAAGAGGGTAAAGAGATGGGAGAAGGATTTGTTCTGATGTATAGTGGAGTGAGAGAAGGAATAAGAAAGCATGGTGTCGGAATTATAGTGGGACCAAGACTGCCACCATATATACAGAGAGTAAAAATTATAAATGAGAGGTTGATGATTTGGGTGTTAAAGATAGGTCGGATAAAGTATAGAATATTCCAGGTATATGCACCCCAACAGGGGCACTCAGAGGAGGAAAAAACTAGATTTATGGAATTGATGGAAGAAGAGGTGGGGATGGAGGAGGAGGGGAGAGGTGCGTGTTGATGGGAGATTTCAACGCTAGAGTAGGAAAGAGAAGAGAGATGGAAAGAGTATTGGGACCATTTGGAGAGGAGACAAGAAACATGGAGGGAGAGGCGTTGATCGATTTTTGTGTGAGAAACGATCTAAAAATAATGAACACGTTTTTCAAGCATAGAGAGTCGCATATCTTTACGAGGTATAGATGGAATCAGGTAACGGAACAATTCGATCAAAAATCGGTGATAGACTACATGATAGTCTCCGATAAAAGGATGATAAAGAATGTAAAGGTGATCCCGGGAGTATCCTTGGATGCGGATCATAGACTGTTGGTGGCGGATATGAAGATAAGAGGGGAGGGAAGAGTAAATGAGCAGAAGAGGGCAGTGATCAGAGTGGAGAAGTTGGCAAAGCAAGAAACAAGACGAGAAATTATGAACAGGAAATGCAGGAAACCCTAAGAAATGGAGAAGAAAACGAAGACTTGCAGAATCATCAGGGAAGTGGCTTGAGAAAACTCTTGGTAAAAGATGGGTGGAGGTACTATGAAGAGACATACACCATGGTGGAACAAAGAAAGTGAAAAAAAGCAATTAAGGAAAAAACAGAGAAAATGAGGAAGTGGCTGAAAGAAGAACAGCAGCAGCAAGGGAGGAATATGTACAGGCAAGGAATGAGGCAGAGAGCAAAGGGAGAGCAAAAGATGAGGAACCAGAGAGAATGGCCCCGAGGAGAAATAACGAAGATGTGGGCAAGGGAAATTACAAGAAGCTGCCAAGATGGCGAAGGCGTATGGAAAACCAAAAAGTGTAACTAAATGTAAAAGATAGAAACGGAGAGATTCTTATGAGACCGAAAGAAAGAAATGATAGATGGACCGAATACTATAAGAAGATCTGCTAAATGTAGAATACAGAAAAAGAATAAGAGGAAGAAGCTGCAGATCAGACGAGGGAGGAGGAAGAGGAGGATGAAGACGGAGAGATAACGGTGGAGGAATATGAAGAGGCAATAAAAAGGATGAAGAAGGGTAAAGTTCCAGGAGAGGATGGAGTGTTGGTGTTGGAAGGAGGAGAGGAGCTGAAAGGAAGAATCATCAGTTTGATAACAAGTGTTGGAGAGAGAGGAAAGGTGCCGGAAAGGTGGGGGCAAAGCAATAATAATACCGATATATATAAAGGTAAGGGAGATGCTGGAAGCTGTAATAGTTAGAGGTATCTCACTGATGGACCATCTGACGAAAGCTATACGAAGAATATGTTGGAGAGGAGGTTAAGAGAGAAGGTAGAGCCGAGACTCAGGAGAAGAACAGTACAGGTATAGAAGGGAAGAGGAACGACGGACCTCTTATTCACTCTAAGAATGGTCGGAGAAGATGCTGGAGTATGGCAAGAGATTCTTTGTAGCCTTCATCGATCTGCAAAAGACATTCGATTCGGTGCCAAGGAAAAAGCTCTGGAGAACTATGGAATTATGGAGTAAAGGGTAGATTAAGAAGGCGATAGAAAGTATGTATGACAAATGCAGATGTAATGCAAGAACTGAAACTGGGCAAGATAACTGGTTTGATCCTGAGGCCACCACTCCAGCAGGAAAGTGTTTATCGCCACTGCTGTTTATGATATTTAGACGTGGTGATAAGGAAGGTGAGGGAGAGACAGAGACTGGGAGAATTTGAAGGGACATAATGGCATATGTAGCTAATCTGGCAAGGTCGAGCAAGAGAGAGAGGAGGCGATTCGAGAGGTGGTGGAGTAGTTTGCGGAGGAGTTGGAGGAAGCAGGGATGAAGATGGGCATCCAGAAGACAGAGGTATTAACAGTAACCGGAGGAAATGAGGGAGGGGATGAGAATGATGGTGGGAGAGGAGGAGGTGAGGCGGTAAATACCTGCAATTATCTCGGAGAATGTTTTAACAGAAGGGAGGAAGTGGAGGAGAGATTGCACGCGAAGAATGGAGAAGTATGGATTAGTTATGAAAGCGACGGTATACCCATGATGAAAGACAGAAACATCGGAATAGAGGTTAAAAAGTGATTTTTAACAGCATACTGACACCCACACCTGTATGGAGCGGAAACATGGACAACCCAGCTTGAGAAGAGGAGAGTAGAATACAAGCGGCGGAGATGAGGATATTAAGAACTATGATTGGAATGAGTAGGAGAGACAGAATAAGGAATGAAGTTATTTGAGAAGATATAGGGGTGAAGAAGATGACACTGAAGATGGATGTGGGGAGACTGAGATGGTGGGGACATCTGGAGAGGATGGAGCAGGAGATAATGCCGAAAAGAAGATGGGAATGGACACCAGAGGGCAGAAGACCAAGGGGAAGACCGAAGAAGAGATGGGCGGAATCGGTGGAGGACTCTCTGGAAAGATGTCAGCTACCAAATATGAGAGCGCTGAAGAGAAGAGGAACAGTGCAGGAGAGGGACGTCTGGAGAAAGATGCTTGCGCGGCTGACAAGATGAAGAATTCTTCCAGGGAGAGGAAAAAGAAAAAGAAAGAAAGAATGATATAAAATAGTTCATACTCACAATTTAATGGTAATTCCTTGCAATAGCTTCTAAAAAAGCTAAAAACCTTTCTTTTGTTTCCAACTTTCTTACCCACATAAAAGTGGCTAGATAACCTAAAAGGTGTTCCTTCCTTCGGCCACGTTTTGGTATTTGTGATTTAACCTAAAAATAAAATACTATGTAAAATATAACACAAAATAAGATATTTTGCTTACGATTTTTTAAATATTATGTACCTGGCCCCATGTGCTTTCAATCGTGTTAGTATGCGCACCAGTTTCTTTATCAACGAAGTTTAAGGAATGGTTGACAATGAGGTGTTGATAATCCAGTTCACTTAAATCTTTGTACCCTTTCCATGCATCAGAAATGATGGTTGTTCCAACTTCTATATGCTCTTTAATTAGGTCACGCAATGTTTGGCTATCGCGCTTTTGAACAGCGACTCAAAAAACACTTGCGTGAGCCTCGCTCTACTCCACCAAAGACCCACTGGCCAGTGACATACCTTCCTCTATTAAATTTCCTTTTTCCAAACATAGATTCATCTACCTCTACGATCTTACCGCTGCCTCCAATTTTCTCTGAATTAATCAAACATTCGTCTATACACACTTCTCGACAGAAATTAAACCAGTCGACTAAAGTTTGCTTACTTACATTTATGTAGCTATTTACTCGTGTAATACTTTCTTGATGAACAAAGAAATACATAATTAAAAGGCATCAGTGTAGGAAAAATAAATATTTGAAAATAAATAATATTTGGAAAACAGTATACTTCGATGCCCAAATGTTTACTAGTACATAAAACATAAAACTTTCTCTAATTTTGGATAATTCACAATGCTTGGACACTTCTACAAACCTTTTTATCTAGTATCGAAACTCTACGTGTGCTGGCATGTAATACGATATGCATCAATCTCCACCAAATTTAGAAAATCCTCAAATTCATATTTCAGAAAAATTGGAACAAAAATACGTCAACTCACGGAACACAGTAAAAAAAAATTATGTATGTACTTTCAAATTTATATATACAGTAGAATATTTAAAGTTCCCATAAGTACTCAATGGATAAAGTCCCCATCTTGTATATATATTATATATATATATAATATATAATATAACTATATATATATATAGTATATATAATATATATATATATATAATATTATATATAATTACATATATTATATATTATATATATATAAATATATATAATAAATATATATAATATATATATATATATAATAATATATAATATATATAATATATATATAAATATATATATATAGTATATATATATATATATATATAATATATTAATATAAATATATATATATTATATATATATAATATATATATATATGTTCTATGAATAAATTTTAGATTCTCGCATCCTTGGTATAAATTCGATACACATATATCGATAAATCGATTTTAAATCTAAATACGATAGTCAGAAAGAAACTAAGTTTACCCCATATAATAATATAATATATATATATAATATATATATATTATAATAATTATATATATAAATATATGCTTATATATATATATATAATATATATATATATATATATATATATATATTATATACTATATGGCCAGCATCCCGAAGAGGCCCAGGCTGTAACAAAACTATAACATCTACAGGAAAATAACTAACATTTTTGATTTCAGCAAGTTATTTCATCGACAAAAAACTTAAAAAAAATATTTTGATCTAAATATTTATTAATAACACCTAAATATTAGTATAAAATCTTAGCCCTGGCAAGTGAACGCTGTGATTGACCTTGAATGCCCTGCATTAGTTCACGATAGCAAAAGTTGCCAAATACCATTTAATTTTTACGCTTTGGAGAAATGTTCATTTTTTCTTTTATATACTCCTTTTAGGGGTTCGACCGGACGGAGGGACGAAGGGACAAAGTCCCCTCCGTCGCCCCCGGTAGGACGAGAAACCCCGACTCCTTTCTATCTTAATTTTTACCCGTCGGGTATTTTTTAGTTATAAGAAAATAATTCAACATTTGGCAACTTGCGCGCTCCTCCGACTACCCCAGCTTCTTCGTCTAACAAAACTGTAATTTTTTCGCACATTTTAAAATTTATTTTTTAAAAGCGTTTTTTTTTATTTTTTTTTCTAATTTTTCTAAGGGGTAAATTTCCTGATTAATAAAATGATATTATTTTCGTGTAGCTGTTATTGTTTTTTTGTAATGCCTGGCCTCTTTGGGATGCTGACCTATATATATATATATATATATATTATATATAATATATATATATATATATATATAATATAATATAATATATTATATAATATATATATCTTATATATATTATATATATATATAGTATGTAATTATATATAAAAAAATATAAAGATTCAACAATATTATTTATAAAATAAGAATCTAAACTTATATATATATTATAATAATATATATATAATTAATATATATATATATATATATATATACATATAACAAAGCAATTTTTTTCGTCCGATTTGGTACGTATTATAATAGAAGGCCTTTTTATAATATTTTATTTACAAAGTTTTGCAACAGTCTTCAGGAAGAGTTCATTCGTAACTTTGCGGTCCTTAATTTTGTTGGCCCTCCTCAGGACGATTTTATTTGAAAACTAAATAAAAAATTAATTAAAATTTTGTAAGATTATGTAAACAGTTGAAATATGAAAAGTAGTTTAAATTTAAGTAAATTTGCTTATATTTTTGAAAAATTGTGTGGTGGTAAGAATGTTGTAAAGTGTGGGATTAAACGTATATTCTCCTTTTGTAACGTTAAAATAGTAAGACGTTCCTGTAATGCATAGTGATCTAGAAGTTTACGTGGTGGTCTAGACTTTAAAAGATGGGCCGTATCTTTTTATGTTTAATGTTTGATTGAGACTAGATCTATGTAAGGTGAGAGCAGATTTATCAGTCTGTAAGTCGTGTTTATGTTGATAGAGTCTTCTGAAAAATCATTATTTCTCACCTATGTAATGTGAGGGACATTGATGGCAGGGATTTTGTATACGCATTGTGAGATGTTTATTTTGTAAGTGAGTTGGAGTTTTGAAGATTCTTTTGAAAGGTGTTAGAGGAAGTTAGTCTTAATGATGAAGTAAAGTTTTGAGGATTTGTTTATGGGTAGGTGAGGAATGGATAGATAGGTGAGGGAGTGCGTGTTGGTCACTGTGGTAGGTTTAGAATTTATTTTTTGCTTTTTAAGTGATCTTTTGATTGTGTAGGTAGGAAAATAGTTCTGAACGTACTGTAAATTTATTTAATTTCGATTTGAAAGAAAGAGTAGGAGAACAGAGGCGTAGCAAATGTTGTTATAAGTGAATAACAGCAGATTTTAAATTGAGATATTTAGGAAGTTGATAAGTTGCAAAGTTCTACGATAACGCCTCCACAAAGAGTAAGGAGTAGGGGCTGTTGTTCCAAAGAGGAGGGTATCAATGAAAGAGGTAGGGTGTGATTGTTAGAGAGTTCAATTTTAAATTTTATATAAGGGTGGATAGGTGATGTATCAAGGAATGAGAGTGGGTTTGTGGTCAAGGGAAGGGAGATAAAAAAATACATCCTCATAGCGAAGCCATGTGGTGTTGGACAGAAGACGTGAAACGTATAAAAAGTGTTCTATATATCCATAAATATGTTATCTAAGAATTGGGGAGAGGGAATATCCCATGCTTAGACCAGAATTTTTATTTAGTCTTCAAATAAAATCGTCTGAGGAGGGTCCGAAAATTAGGACGAAAGCTACGAAATTAACATCTTAACTGAAACTCTTACAGAGCCCTTCAAAAAAATACTAAATAATCTCTTCCATTATTAATCATATATAAAGAATAACATATATAAATAATATGATAATAGTATATATAATATAATATATATATATATATAAATATATAATAATATAATATATATATATAATATATATAATATATATAGTATATTAATATATATAATATGGTCAGCCTCCCGAAAGCAACATGAATGTAGCAAAAAACTATAACAACTACAAGAAAATAAATAGAATTTTATTAATCAGGAGATTTTTACCCATGAAATTAATATAAAAATAACGCTTTTGAAAAATTTGAAAATTGTTAAAAATGTTGGAAAATCTTTATGATAATGGTAGCTTTTTGAAAAGTTTGAAGGAAAGAGATCCATCGCTACGAGAGAACGTTAAGGTGGCCAAAGTTTTTTCTTTTTTTTAAACTAAAAGATATCCCAAGGGTAAACCACAAAAATGGACAGAGTCGGGGTTTCTCGGCCTAACGGGGGACGACGGGGGACTTTGTCCCCCTCTGTCCCTACGTTGGCTCGAACCCCCTATATTGGAAATAAAGATAAAATTTCATTGTCTACAGGGGTAAATAAAAAAAAAATTTGGGTAGCTCTTGCTCTCGCACTACTGTCCGAAATGGAAGGCTTGATGAGAGCGTACCTCCAAGGTTGATAATCAGAGCGTACGCTTGCCAGATCTAATATTATAACAATATTTAAGGTGTTATTAATAAATTTTAGAAAAAATAAATTTGTTTTTTTAAGTTTCACGATGAACATTGTTGCTGAAATCAAAAATGTATTTATTTCCTGCAGCTGTATAATTTTATTAGTACATGCAGAATGCTTTCGCAGGTTGGCCATAATAGTATATATAATATAATAATATATATATATATATATAATATATATATAATATTTATATATATAATATATATTATATATTATATATATAATATATAGTATTAAGTATATATATAATATATACGTAATATTATATATATATAATATATTATAGATATAGTATATTAAATATATATAATATAATATATATATATATATATAATATATAATATATATATATATATAAATATAAATATATAATATATATATATATAGATATATATATATATAATTATAGGACAAAGTCTCCTATTGACCTTGATCCTATAAATAAAATTTTTACTTTTAACTTATTATAAATTAAACTACAAAAAATATAATATAGAAATCATAGGAAAATTATATTTTTGAAGTTATAATTCAAAAAAAAATATTACAATATTCATGTGTTACTTATTGATTGCACTGAGGAATCTTTGTAGACCATTTTACCCAATGTAGCTTCATAGACAGGATGCCATCGCTTGAAGTTTTTCTCAAGTTCCTTCGAGTTTTTGGCATTCGGTCTTAGATACTTGGAGTTTTTTGCCCAAAATATATATAATATATATATATATATAATTATATATATATATAATATATATAATAATATATATATAATATATATATATACTTATTTGTTTAAGGTATACACGGTCAAAATGGGGCCTCGACCGACGGAGCTAGAAGGGGGGACGATTTCCATACCCCGGAAAAGGGGAGGGGCGGAGGAACCCCCCGTCGACACCCAAATACCAAGAGCGGGGGTTCCGGAGACCCCCCCGGAGGGGGGAAATAGTCCAACCCTGTCGTTCCCCCGGAAAAGGCCCGAGAGAGACTCCTGCCATCTTTGCGTTTACCCTTGGGTAATTCCTTTTAGTTTAAAAAAAATAAAAAGAAATAAAACTGACGGAGTCGTAAAATATAACAGGTCCTATATATAGTTTGAATCATCAATCTTATAATAGAAAGGTCTATTTATGGTTCCATAGAGAACCCTGTACTATTTTTGGGGCTTAACGAGTTACCGGTCAAAGTCCATAATAGACTTTCTCCATATATATTATATAATATATATATATATATATATATATATATATAAATTAATATTTATATAAATATATATATAATAAATAGATATAATATATATATAGTAAATAATAATATATATATAATATATACGGTGGTGATGTGGAGACAAGGTTTATATTTATATTTATAACTAGAATTAAGTTCCAAAGTGGTTACCAAATTTACAAGATGGAAAAATTCTAAATATTAGAATAAGTAAGTACTCTCAATTATTAAGGTTAAACATGCATGATTAAATTATTTTTTGTTTTTTCATTCTTTACTCTTGGGTTTTATATATAATAATATCTCTATCTTTCAGTAGTCATTCTCATGATTCAATATGTTTCTAATAAAACAAAAACTTATGATAAAGTTTTTATGAAAGCTTGAGATAAATTGTGCTCACCTGCTCACCTATAAGAACACGTTATAACTTTTTTAAGCTTCGCACTATTTAAATTTATTTCTGTCCAAATAACTCCCGTTCGAAAAGTATCTGATATAAATAGTAGGTAAAAGGAAATTATATTCATTTGAATCGAAAAAGTGAATAATAGAGTATAATATATACATTATAAATAATATAATTAATATATATATATATATATAATATAATTATAATATATAGCTAATATATAATATATATATATTAATAGTATAGATAATATAATATATATATATATACTGAGTGGGGGGCTTGCGCTGCTTTCTTCGCTAACATATTGGAATGACTGCTTGTCTCTGGTGACGCTTCGCTTTCGCCGACAAGGTGGGAGCTGTAATCGTTGAATGGAATGAGCAGGTTTATTCCTTCTTCGAACTAAATCTTTCTCCTCCTCATAATCCATGTCGATCGTAATGCTCTCTGGCCTTCAGGGCTAGAGACATGCGTATCGGGGGTGAAAAATTCTCGTTCTCCTTCCACTCTTGCTAATTTTCATTTCAGCTAGAAATCGTCTGCAGGGATACTCTTCGACGAGCAAACGGACTTTCATCAAACGAAAGTGCGCAAACCTCCTTGATCCTCCTACTGATAAATCTTTCTGCCTCTTGCCAAAAACATCTCCAAACAACTTCTGTAAATCTACCTTTCCTCCTCGTTATTCGATCTGATGTTCTGTTGCTACTCTCCAACTGAAAAGGCCAATCTGGCCTCCTATTTTCATCTAACTCAACCCTGGACGATTCTGGCAATTTCCTCCTTCCTCCTCCTTCTCTCTCAGTGTGCCCTATGCCTTTGCCTGAGATCACATTTGATCGGAGTGCATGGGTTCCTGAAATCTATGAACGTTAGGAAGGCGGGCTGGATGGCATCCTCCCCGAGTTTGAGAGTGGCTTACGTGCTGGCCCCTCCTCTCGTTCACCTATATTCTCTATGCCTCATACTAGCACTTTCCCTCAGTGTGGAAGCGCACATGTCCAACCTATCCGAAAAAAGGCCGCTCTATCCTTCTAACTATCGCCTATAGCTCTAACCTGTATTCTATCTAAGATCTGTGAAACCCTTCTCAAAACTCCATCTTCTTACACCATCTGGAATCTCATTCCCTTCTTTCCGACGCCAGTACGGCTTTCGGCGGTCTACTGGTGATATACTTCCTATCTATACAGATTTATTGTTTTCCACCCTCAGGAATTACGGGAGACTTTGCGTGGTGGCGCTTGACAATATCCAAACATTTGACCGGGTATGGCAACGCGTCACCTGTCTCTAAGCTACCTCCCTTTGGATTTCCTCCTTCTCTTTGCTTCTTATGTCTAGCTTTCTTCAAATATCTCAAAATATCGGCTGTTGTTGAATGGGGCGACTTCTTCTTTCATTTTTCTGTCTAAAGTGGTGTTCCTCAGGGTTCTGTCTTATCTCCTACTTTATTTCCTGCTTTTCATTAATGATCTTCTCGTCTGCACAATCTAACTCTATCCACTCATATGCCGATGACTCGACCCTTCATTCTTCAACTCATTCCAATTCTGTCTCCTGCTTTTACTTCTATAATTCGCCGCTCGTCTTAATCTTTTCCCGACCCGATCTCTCGCTGATCTGGATAGAATTCCGGTGGGTGTCGTCGCAACCTTGTGTAAATTTATTCTTAAAAACCCAATTCTTACAAATCTCCCCTCTAAGACACCTTCTAACTTTCCATCTCTTTCGAACCGTTCTCTCGTTCTCCCTGTTTACAATATAACATCCTTGCCTTAACAAAAACAAAAAAAGGTCTTGGAAACTCAACTCACAAATGGTTGCTAGGGCGCCTCAAAAAGAAACTGGGTAGTTTCTGTTTAGACTGCGAAACTTTTTTTTCCTCTTCACATTAACTTCAGTTTATACAAGGGTCTCACCGCCTTGTATGAGTACGCTCCATATCTGGGGGGGCTCAGTTTTCACCCGGCTTTTGGATAGGTCGAGTCAAAGTGCAAAAGACTATAAACTGTCCTGTACTTTCTAGTTCCACTTGACCCTGTATCTTTGCGGCGCGATTTGGTGCTTTAATCCTCTTTCTAAGTACCACGAGCGGCAGTGCTCGAGGATCTTCCCTCGCGTGCCGCCCCCTTAAGACGCCCTCGCAGCACAAGGGTTGCTGTGTCGGCAATGAGTTTTGTGTTGATGTTAGCAACTCCAGACTAGTCGCTGCGGTGCCTCCTGTCTTGTGTCTGCTCATCATCCGTCTGTGGAGATTTCTCTTCCATCGTCTGGTTTTCCTACTCAATTTAATCTCCCTCACTTTAAAGCCGCGTCTGTGCTCATCTGCCTAATTTGCGTTATATTTAAAATTTTGTTGAGTGTAACACCCCCTCCTTGAATTAGGCTCTGCTCCGTGAGTGGTGGTGAAACTGTAAAAAAAAAAAAAATATATATATAGTAATAATTATATAATATATATATATATATAATATATATAATATATATATAAGTATTATAATATATACATATTATATATAGTATAATATATATAATATAAATATAATATAGTATATATATATAATAATATATATATATATTATATATATAATATATAATATATATATATAATATAATATATATATATAATATATATATATATATACAGTATATAATAGTATATATATATATATATAGTAATATATATTATTTATATTATTATTATATATATGATATAGTATATATATAATATATAATATACATATATATATATATAATATATATATATAATAATATATTATGATATATATATATATATATATATATTATAATATATAATATATATATATAATTATACTTAGTGATGCATGGGTAACATCTGCATCCGTAAATTATAAGATCCGTATCCGCGCTTTGCTCGCGGAGTTGCGCGGATATTATTGTCAAATTGTACTAAAGTTATAATGAAAAATACTTAAGATAATCTGAACGCAAAACTTTAAATGAGAGAGAGACACATGGGACTCGACTCAACTGTGCAATGATGGTAACATGATCTCACAGCAGAATTGCAATAATAATAGTCAACAAAGTCAATGAGATTAAGGCTGCAAAAAAATCACGTCTCTACACTTTGGCTCGGAATGTAATACCATAAATCTCAAACGCTAACGAACCATTTTGAACCATCTTCGAATGAAAATGATGAGGTTTTAAAAATAATGAACAGATTAATTAAAACTAGAGAACTAGAAAAACGCTTTGGTTCTGGTTTTGGATTAATGACCTTCATACTATTTGCAACTTACTTGATCCCCGTTATAAAAGGCAAGTTTTTTCGTAAACAATTTAGAACAAGTTGAGAGTGTCACTATGTGTTGCTAGTTTGAAAAAACTTCCTCCGAACACTCTATTGATTCGCCACCCATTAAAAGGATAAAAAACGAAATCTACAGAACCAACACCTGCTAGAAATAAATCAATAACAGATTCACTGGAAGAATTGTGCAAATGATTGAAAACTATCAACCAGAAAAACGGACTAGATAACAAATGATAGCCTAATCAGTTGGTAGAAGCTAAGCAAAATGTTTACGCCACGCGTTAAGTAAACTTGCAAGAAATACTTGGCCTGTCAAACCAACAAAAGAAAAAAAAAAAAAAAAGAAAAAAGAAAAAAAAAAAAAAGTGTTGCCAAGTGAAGAGTGAATTTCCAGCAATGCTGTAATATATGATGAAAAAGAAACAGACTCTTCAGCGGAACGTCGTAGCAACATTGATGTTCTCCAAGCACAACCTTCCTAAAATTTGATTTCAATCCTAATGCAAAAGTATTTAATCCATTTTATAAATCTCTTCATTCAAGGTCGGGGGTGAGAAGAGGTTGGTGGGGGTGCATTTGAGTTGGTTCCCTGTCCCGCACCCTTCCGTTAACAATTAAATTATAGATTATTTAAAAACTCGAAAATATATTAGCATATATAGTATTATATATATATATAGTATATATCATATATATATAATATATATATATATATATAATATATATATATATATATAATATATATATATATATATAATATATATATATATACAAACATCCGCATCCGCTCCGCATCCGCATCCGCGGATGTGAAAAAAATGACATCTGCTGCCTCACTAATAAATATATATATAATATATAATAATATAAATATATATATATATATATATATATTATATAATAATATATATATATGATATATGAATAATATATATAATATATATATATATATATATAAGATATAAATTATATATATTAATATATATATATATATAATACGTTATCTTTTGTTATTAATATGGAAGCGATTCATTGAATTTTCAGTAAAAATAAATTAAAAAATATATATTTTTGACGTAAAACAATGAATAATCATTTGACAAGTGTCACCTGTGCTCGTCACACCGACAGATATACTCACTGACAGACAGACAGACATAAAATGAACGCTCGGAGTAATTCTAATTATTGGAAATGAAGCCTGTAATCAATATACATTTTTTTTTTTAATAGAACAATGTTCTAATTTTAATTCACTAGAAATAATACTGCGAGTTATAGATCATATGTGTAAATTTAAATAAAATATATTAAAATAAAAGAAATAATTTAAAAAAAAAATACGCAATAGATAAATATTAGTCTATTTAAATTACTACATGAATAAAATTAATTATAATCTTTTTTTTTTTTTTTTTTTTTTTTTTTTTGACAAATATTAACTTAAATAATATTAAGAAAATTCAATAACAATTTATTTGTCGCCAAAACCTGACATAATAATAATAATAATAATAATAATAATAATAATAATAATAATAATAAAATTAATAATAATAATAATAATAATAATAATAATAATAATAATAATAAAAGGACGATTTGATTATCTGCCTCCACCTCCATATACATATCGATTTTTTAATTTGAAACCATTTCATAAAATTGAAGTGAAATGCGTAAAACAACAATTGAAAACTTACTATTAAAGTAGTTTCACACCTCTAAAAATATTTTTAAAAAAAATTTCAAATCTATGTAAACTAACTAAACTGTAACATAATCTTTACTTAAAGTATATATAATTTAAATTATGTAAACTATATAAACTCTAATACAACCTTTACTTAACGTATATATAATGTAATTTATTTTTATATTTAGGATAAACTTAAGATTCTTTCTGACCTTAAATCGATATTTAATCGATATTAATTTAACAAATATCGAGAAAACCCATTTGGGAATAAACGAGATTTGTAAACATGGGGTTATATTTATTATGAAGCATATTGGACGTTTTCATTAAGAAATTATATCTTTTATATATAACTACGAAATCGTTCATTTTATTTTTAAACTCTGAATCGTTAGGTCCCCATCTTTTGTGTTCCTATTTTGTAAACAATATGAATTTAAAAGATTTATTCGCACTTTGTGAAAATGATTTTACAGTTTTAGCATTGTTGCAATATTTTTGTTTTATAGTAGATAAAAAGGTTTGTCAAAAGTGTAAGAAAGAATGTAAAAATACGAAACCGGCAAATTAAATATTCCACCACGAGACAGAAGGAAACAACATCTACTCGCCTATTTGACGTTATTTATGTGGCAAAGAAAGCATCCTGCTAAAGCAAGGAATTATCCATAAGTCGTGAGTTGACTATTTATTAAACTTAAATATAATTAATTTTACTTAAAGACAAACTAACTAGGTTAGGTCTAGATCTACAGCAACGACGATCCGTCTAGATAGTTCGTACTGTACGGCTTTTTTAAGTCTAAGTTATGATAAAGTTTGGTTAGGTACACTAGATCTAGAGTCGTGAGTTGATTATTAATTAAACTTAAATATTCAATTAATTATTAACCTAAAAACAAACTACTAGGTTAGGTTTAGGTTTACGGCAACGACAATCGCATCTAGCCAGTTAGATTTTACGGCAATGACAATCGCACTAGTTGGTCTAGGTTTTACGGCAACCGGCGATCCGTTAGTATAGTCCTACTGGTACGGCTTTTTAAGTTCTAGGCTACTGATAAAGTTGGTTAGGTACACACAACACAACACACACACACACACACACAGAAAAAAAAAAAAAAAAAAAACCCACACACACAAATAGATATAATATATAATATATATATATATATATATAATATATAATATATTAGAATATATAATATAATATATATATATATTTATATAATATATTTATATATATATATTTATATATATCGATATATGTATCGATATATCGAAATCGAAGGTCAGAAAGAAACAAGTTTTACCTATATTTATAATTAATTTCACTGCATTGTTAAAAAAAACACGCACACGCCCCAATTGAGATTTCAGCACTTTATTCGATTACGTAGATTTAAAAAAAATTGGCTTGAGCTTAACTGGAGGTGGATAATCGACATGAGCCAGTAAAATAATAATAATAATAATAATAATAATAATAATAATAATAATAATAATAATAATAATAATAATAATAATAATAATAATAATAATAATAATAATAATAATAATAAACCAATTTTCATATTCCATAGATTAGGAAAATTTTAAAATAAAAAAGTGTATATTAAGTTGGAAAATATCATTAAATTTAATCAGTTTTTAAAGCTTTCTTCATAGACTTAAAAAGAGATTTTCTCTGAAGGTGACTTCATAGATTATTTTTTAGGATTATTTATTAGGTAGAAGGTTAGTTTTTAATCAAAAATGTTGATATTCCAAAATAAATACGTAAGCAAAAGTTTTGAATAAAAAAATTTAATTTCTTCATCTTTCAATATTTTTCAAAATTTTGCAGTTTTTATTGGATATTTTTTGTTATTGTTTTAAAATTAAATTTAATTAATGAATAAACCTAGATTAATTTTAAAAATGCAAATAACGAAAAAATTCGCCATAAGTTTTATTTTGAATTCAGCCAATCAAGTGTATAACCATTCGCTGTTGACCAATGATATGAAAGCAAATTTTATTGTTCGCTCATAATTTGGAGGTGATGCTAGTGTTAATTTTTTGAAATTATTTGGTTTCAAGAATTTATCGAATTATGGCGGCTGCACACATGGGGAGTTTGTCAAACCCTTGAATCTTTGCGTTTTGCATTTGTTTTCTCCTCATAAGCGAATGTACGTCTAAAACACATTCTACCCCATGTGTGTATGGGTCATTTTTGGAAAGCTGCTTATTGCTTGCTTTGGCCATACACAAATCTTTTCCATCCTCTTTGGAAAAGATTTATGTATTCTGGCAAACCAAGCAAAATGAGTTAAAAGCTTTGAAAAAACTGACCATTACACATGGGGTGGTTTTGACAAAGAGTTCTACTCGCATGTGTGGAGCCGAACTTAAGGCTCATTCAAAACATTTCATTGAAAGTTTCCATGAAAAATCGAGGTGTAATGTTAATTGAGTAGACCCGGGGACTAGCACAAATGGTCGACAGGAAAAGGTCCGACACAACATCAAAAGAAATTCTGTACAGGCCGCAGTTACTTAACTTTAATTACGTTAACAACTTAAACTTACATTAAGTTAACTTAACTTAACTTAACTTACGTTAACAACTTAACTTACATTAACTTGACTTACGTTAACTTAACTTACGTCAACTTACGTTAACTTACGTTAACTTACGTTAACTTAACCTAACTTACTTTAACTTAACTTAACTTACGTTAACTTAACTTACGTTAACTTCACTTAACTTACGTTAACTTAACTTACGTTATCTTAACTTAACTTACCTTAACTTAACAACTTACGTTAACTTAACAACAACTTACGTGAACTTAACTTAACTTACGTTAACTTAACAACTTACATTAACTAAAGTTACCTTACGTTAACTTAACTTAACTTACTTTAACTTAACTTACGTTAACTTAACTTACGTTAACGTAACTTAACTTACATTAATTTAACTTAGCTTCCGTTAACTTAACTTACGTTAACTTAAAGCTTACGTTAACTTACCAACTTATGTTAACTTAACTTACGTCTTACGTTATCTTAACAACTTAACTTACGTTATCTTAACTTAACTTACGTTAGTTTAACTTAACCTAACTTAACTTACGTTAGTTTAACTTAACTTACTTTACCTTACGTTAACTTAACTTACGCTAACTTAACTTAACTTACTTTAACTTAACTTACGTTAACTTAACTTAACTTGCGTTAATTTAACTTAGGTCTTTAAACTTAACTTACGTTAACTTTTAATTACTTAATTTAACTAGTTGCGTTAACTTAACTACGGTAACTTAAACTTAACTTAGTTAAGTTAAAGTTAAGTTAAGTTAGGATTAGGTTAGGTTAGGATTAGGTTAGGTTAGGCTAAGTTAAGTTAAGTTAAGTTAAGTTAAGTTAAGTTAAGTTAAGTTACCTTAACTTAACTTAAGTTAGGCTAAGTTAAGTTAAATTAGGTTAAGTTTTGTTGGATTTGTTAGAGAAACTCTAAATAACCAGATTTTTTTTTTTATACATGTAAACCATTTTTTTACCGATAGTAAAATTGTATAGTTAATTTTTTAATCATTTAACGATTTGTAATTTATTAATATGCCCTTAAAAAAAAAATATATTTATATATATATATAATATATATATATATTATATACATATACATATTTATGTACTACATAATCTTTGATATCTTGAATTTAATTATTTTATATATATATATATATATATATATAATATATATAATATATATATAATATTTTAGTCTATGAACTCGGTGGTTTTCAAAACTGGGGTGAGTGTCGAAATAGCAGGGGGGGGGGGCGACAGCGTAAAGAAATGTTCAAAGTTTATTTTTTCTAAGATATATATTATATATAATAATATAATATATATATATATATATATATATATATATTATATTATAATATATATATATATATATTATATATATATATATATATAATATTAATAATATATTATATATATATATATATATATATATAATATATATATAATTATAATATATATTAATATTTATATATATATATATATATATAATATATATTATATATATAATATATATATAAATATATATATATATATATATAATATAATACTTATATATATATATATATACATAAGGTGGGCACGATAACGAAAAATGTTATAGCGATAACCGATAAATCGATAACGAAAACCTTATCATAGATAACCGATATCCGATAACTCGTGAAAAAAATATCGCCGATAAGGCGATAACCGATAAATCGATAAATCCAAATTTTTATGTTTTTCATTTTATTATAAATAAAATGTTGAAAAAACACGACTTTGGTTTTTAAGAACATGTTAAAAATAAATTTATTACATCTTTTTTTCACCTATTTTATAGATAATAATATAAAATTTTCATTTCTTTACCGACACGTATCCAGAAAATATGGGAATGTTTGCTACTTGCTTATATACTTGTAAAACTATTGGATATCTACTAAAAAATTTAAATTTTTTTTCCCTTTGCTTCTCAGTGTTTTTTAATAATAAAAATTTTATTATTAATTTTATGCCCTGATGTTATAGATTCTATAATGTATGTAACAGCAAAGATAAAGGTTCATAAGGATTTGAAATGAAAAATCAAAGAATTGTTTAATTACAATTTAGTCATATAAATAAATACTAATTTATGGCCTTCGCCAGCATTTGTATGTTCCTCTCATAAACATGAGCATAAATAATTTTTCATCTGACAGAGAATTCCTCCTAGCTCTGTAGATATCTTTGCCAAAGGAGAACAATCTCTCCACCGCAGTGCTAGACGGCATTGCAGTATTGTACCTTATAAAGAGATTAATGAGCACCTTCTCATTGTTAAAAGCTAGGTCTGACAGGCTGTCTGTCGATAATTTCGCCTGCAGCCACTTTTTTACAAATGAAAGCAGCTTTACTCTTGATTGATCTTTGATGACGTTGACTTTGAGTTAGTTCAGTGTAATCATCAGTATCACAGATGCTTGAGTAGTAGTTCTTCTCTTCCATGTCCTTTCCTCCGCACTGATTGGTATTGTCTGTGTTCTCGAGTTCGTACGCCGCAATAACTTTTCAATTCTTTCCATCAGGGCCTTGACTCTGACTATTTGGCCATTTTTCCCTTCAAAAGCCCTCAGCCCACACAGGCGAAATTGGGGTGGAAGGCAGTGAGCCAGAAGGTCTTCTCATCTTCAGAGGTGCTGGGAACCTCTTGTCTATGACGTCAAAGAGGGTATTGACCAGAGGGTCGCAGAACTGGAAATTGGCATTTGGTCTTCAAGTCAATCAGCATTTTTTTGTCACAAATGAGGGTGGGGATCATGCATTCCCAAGATAAGCTATGTTTCTCCCTTTTGATTGCTCCAGTGCAACGCGAACTGGTGCCTATGACCTGATATGAAAAAGAATATTATTTAATTATTTAAAAATGGAAGCATTAACTCTGCATTAGCTCAAAAGTAAAAAAGATATAAAAGATTGAATAACGTCTGCGTAATATTTAGTTTATTATCCCTAGCTATATGTCTCTGATCATAATTCAAAGTATATAATATTATATTATTATTATATATATTATATATACTATTTTTATATATATATATATATATATATAATATTTATATAATATAAATATAATACTTATAATATTGCCATATCGTAAATATTATATATAATATATTATATATTTATTATATAATATATTGTATATATTTATATATATATATATATATATATATAATATATTATATTATTATATATTATATATTATATATATAATATATATATTATATATATATATATATATATATATATATATATATATATATATATATAATTACTATATATATAATATATATATTATATATAATATATATATATTATTTAACTAGTTTTAAAATGGAAGCATACTCTGCATTAGCTTCAAATATATATATATACTATATATATATTATATATATATAAATTATATATAATATATATATATTAATATATATATAATATATATATATATATTATACTATATATATATAGTAATATAAAAAAAGTGTCGGTAACCCATTATTGATAAAGATTTTATCGTTGATAGCAAGATAACCCGATAACCGTTATCGCGACATAATTATCGCCATATAGTTATCGGTAATTTGAACAAAAAATATCGCGATACCGATTATCGGTAAAGATTTTATCGTAACAGATACCCCGAAACGTTATCGCGATAAATTATCGCGATAATTTATCGCGATAACGCCCCACCTATGCATATATATATATATATAGGTAAAGTATATATATAATATAATATAATATAATACTATATATATATAATATATATATAATATATATTATATATATAACTAGTATTTATATATATATATATATATATCAGTGGGTTCAGGGGGGCCAATGGCCCCCCGAAATTTTGAAGACACTTAAAATTTGTTAAGTATCGATATCCGTCAATACATCTAAAGTTCAGAGGTTAATTAATTTTATATAATTCGTCGCTGTCAGGAAACAAGATCTCGTAGTAATTTTTAGTTAAATAACTAACTGAAAACCGCACAGAGAAAATGACCTAGAATTTCAGCTATTTGAAGAATGTGTAAGGGCATCTGAATCGTAAGTCCTTTAGTTAAAACTAAACTTGAAGCATCAAGGTATATTTTGATTTTTGAAGATTAAGGCGTATCTGAACCTGTAGCGAGTATTGAAAATGCTGTCCAAAATTAACAAATGTACCAAAAATACAGACCCAGCATTGCCTACTTTCGACCCACAGACATATCATCGCACATCCATTTTGTTTCCCAATTTTTGAATGATTAATATCAGCCAATTAAGGAGAGAGTTTTTTTAATCATAAAAATAAATTATATTATTCCCTGCAATTTGCCATAGCAAAATGGTATAATGTGGCCGTATGAGAAGATAAGAAAGATTGTGTAACATTTTACTAGGAAGATCTCGAAAGCCCAATTTGAAGATTTAGTTAAAAGCAAGAATGGGATTAGTGGAAGTTGAAATGCGATCACAGCTACAATTCGTTCAGAAACAGCATATACGGACGAAGTTTCGTTGTTCGAGTCACATTTTCCATATATTTATCATCTTTTGCAAATACGCAAGATTGTTACCCATGTCTACAGCTCCAGTGAAAAGAAGGCTTTTCAAACATTAAAATCTTCTGATACCTACCTTGAGAATACTTGATTGCGAGATTGAAGACTTACTGGACTTGCCCTCCTCTGACATACATCGAGGATTATTGATATAGAACTGAAGATGTATATTCGGACTTTGCTCACTCCATCCTGCCCCGGCATTTAAATTTAATTTAGTTAAGATGATTTTAGTTAATTTATATAAATTATTCCCCTTTTTTCTTAGAAATATATTTGGCCCTTCCACTTTGAATATATATAGTATATAATTATATATATAATATAATATGTATCTAGTATATATATAGTATATCTAATATAATTATATATAGTGCGTAGTAGTAAATATAGTATATAAGTAGTATACGTATTATTATGATAGTATATATATTATAGAGGAGAAGACGATTTTTGTCTGGCCCCCGAAAAAATTCTGGATACGCCACTGTATATATATAGTATAGTATATATATAGTATATATAGTATATTATATATAATATAATACTGATGGTAATATATATACTAGGTTATATATATAGTATATATATATAAGTTATATATATTAATAATAATATATATATATATATATATATTATAGGTTGTAATTTAAGAGTTGTTTCCTAGAAACCACACCCTATGACGAAAGTAGAAGCTTCAATATTTTCCAGATTTATTTCTTAAACTAGATACAACACAGACCCCTGTTCCTAAAAGAAAAACAATACTATTAGAAACAGGGCAAATTATGATTAAACATCCTTATATGCCTGTACATGTTACACAGGAAGAGGATCCTGCATAAGATAAGCTTGCATATAGGACAACTCCTCTCTATGCCGCATATATTTTGCCGGGAACCATGCACCTGCACAAATATACGTGCATAGGGAGCTGGTACGGTATCAGAAGGGTTGTTTATATTACAGCATCGTGCTATAACTATATATTACTACAGGGAAGGATCTGTGGCGAGACGTACATTGATAATAGAACAGTAGAATAGTACCGTACATCACTTAAAATAACTAATCTCTAGGTTTGGATACATTAGTCTTTACAAAGCATACCATCAATAGCTAAAATATTTGATGAGCAGTACCTTATAGAAAGACATGAATGGGTGTGTGCGATAAAGCGTAATAGCCTCAAAATTAATTATCCTTAATTATCCGGGTATACAAGTTTAGAAATGACTATCTATCTAATGACCTAGGCATCTGCCTCCAAAAACACACCGTACCATAATATATATATAATCTTAGTGATATATATATATATATAATATATAAATATTATAGTAATGGATATTAAGTGGTAATAGTATAGTATAATACTATAAGTGGATATACTATATTTAATATATTTATATTATATATATATATATAAGTATATATATAAATATATATGGTTAAGTATATATATAGAGTAGTATAGGTTAGGTATATATAGTATGAGGGTCAAAGGTTAGCATTTAACAGTTAAATGGTTAATTAACACTTAATTTGTTTCGTTAACTTTAGTAACGCTTCGTGTAATTGTCGAAAAGAAAGTAACGGGACTATTAACGAGTGTAGAAATTTTCCCTACGATCCGTTAATCGTTAAAATTAATTACGAGTTTATAAAATTTTCTTATCAGATTTTATATTGTATAGATTCGATTTTGATAACAAACTTTTTTTTTCAAATTTCCTAAACGAAACGCTCAATGGCTCAAAATGTGTTTTATCTTAACGGTTATTACCTAGAAATGTTTGACATGTTTTTCTTTGCTGTATTCTCATTTCTTATTGGTTCGCTGAAAAAAAAAAAGAGATAGTGACTGTTGCCCGTTTAATGAGTCATTAACTTTCTTTCGTTCTTTACTTGAACTTGCTTCTTTTGCGACTAGATGAAAAATATAAGAACTAGGCCTCATAATGTTTTAATTTAATAAAAAAAATATACATATTGTATAAATTCATTAAGTTTGACATATCCTATTATTTTTTACAATAATATACTACCCGGGCGTAAAAGAAATTCCCAGTTTCAATGCTTTATTTATAACCGTAATATACAATATCAACAGCATATATACATCAAGTGAAGGTCATTGAACCAGAGTTTTTTCTTACGATATGTTCAAATATGTGCCCCCTTGGTCGTATAGGGGATACATTCAGCGATAATCAATTCTCTCCCAAACGTAGGTTAAAGATCCGAGTAATGGAAGGAACGCATGTTCAATTCTGCGTTCAACTATGCGTATAATTGGGCAGCCCTATAAAGAAATCGCATTGCGTTAAGTCCGGGGACCGGGGGGCCAGATATATAGAGCTCTAACGTCTGGACCATTATGACCAACCCAACGATCTGGGAGTAAATCGTTCAACCACGCTCGCACTATTTGACTCCAATGTGGAGGGGCTTCATCTTGCTGCCGTATAAAGTTTACCGCTTCATCCTCTAATAATTGTGGAAAGAACATTTGTTGTAACATATCGAGATAGGCGACCCCTGTTACGGTTGCTTCTGCGAAAAAGAAAGGTCCGTAGACCTGGCGTCGGGATATGGCGCAGAAAAAGTTAACCTTTGGGGAATCACGTTCGTGTTCTACAAGTTCATGCGAATTTTCAGACCCCAGATACGAACATTATGGGCATTCACCTTACCCCTGAGATGAAAGGTGGACTCATTGCTAAACACTACACGATCTAGAAGGTCATCGTGTCGACCTATCACTGCACAGGCAAAGGTAAACCGTAGAGCATAGTCGTCGGGCTTTAAAGCATGTACAAACTGCAACCGGTATGCACGCATGTGTAAACGTTTCCTTAACACCTTCCACACCGTCGTTTTGGCACCTTCAGTTCGTGACTTGCTCTCCGAACGGATTTCTTAGGACTATGAAGGAACGAGGCCCTGATACTGTCCACATCCTGTACAGTCACTTTGGGCCGTCCTGTACTTTTGCCTTTACAAAGATATCCATTAGTTGCAAATTGCCTATACCATCGGCGAATATTTTTGTCACATGGAGGGTCACATTGGAACCGTAAACGATAAGCACGTTGAATCGTAATTACAGATTCACACTTAGCAAATTGTAGGACACAGAAGGCTTTATGCTCAAGACTCGCCATTGT
>JABUQX010084561.1:35000-37719 GCA_015478945.1 Trachelipus rathkii
GGAATAAAACTGCTGTTGAAGCTGCAAGATTGTTCCTACAACGTGCCAGTAGAACCATCCAATTAAGCCAGCATTGTAAGAAAATCATAGAAGAAAATAAAAAAATATCCAATAATTTCAGTGTGTGACAATTTTCTGGTAACGGGCGGATTTACCGTTTCCGGAGTAAGCCATCAATTTTTGAGGGGGTGTTGCAAAGATTTTTGCTGCTTACAAATAGATGCCGGAGATCAGTCATTGAAAAACCATTTGAAGAGATGGGAAGAAAAATGCCACAAACCAATCAGTTCAGATTCAGTATGAGATCATTTTCTATGTGGTACCACTATAAAGGAAAGCATCGTTAATAAGGTAAAGGAAGCGTGTGCGTATAGCTTCTACAGATGGAACCGCTGGAATATTCTGCAGGAAACAAATATCCATAGGGTTTCGCTAATTCGGGGCAAAGAGTTCCGATGAGTCAAAGAGGAAATTTTTGGCTGTAGAACTGAAAGCGCTTGAACGCAAAACCAGTGCGAAGCGCTCATTGACGAATTTTGTCACGATCGAAGAAACTCGGTTGACTCCGAGAAATGCCGTGGTTGGGTTTCGAAAGATGCTGTTCTATCGATGTCTGGCATCAAGAAGGGACACCGTCCAAGCAAATTTCCAAAATGTATATCAAAAAAAGATGTACTTTCATATGCTCTTTCACAAAAACAAAATTAGTAGTAAATGATTTGAAAACACAAATACAAGAAAATCCGCAATCACGGGAAACTATGATGACATTAATTATCGGGGTTTTTTTCGCGAGCGGTCTTGAGAAGAAAATGTAATGCCAAACACCCAGCTATTATCAAGAACCAAATGTTCTGAAACATACACAATTGCATCCAGGTGTTTAAGGACAACTTTGTACGAATGATGCAAGCATTAGAAATCCTTTCAATTGAAGGAATACCGCCATAAGAAAAAGCGCTTTTCAGTTGCATTCAGCGGCATGTAATTAGTGGACATTCATCATGGCTATGATATTGATCGCCCAAGTACCTGCGATTTAGAGCAGTTGTAAAATGCTCTCCAATCAAGACCTTGGAATATAGTCAAACTCGTAAGCACATTCAACAATATTGTGGGAAATGGTTAGAAGCCTGCGGAAAGATGAAGAAAAAAAATCACAGATGAATTGTTAAAAAGAACTAAATCAAATCGCCCGCAGCACTGGACTTGACTGAATATATCAACGGATTTTGGTAGGCAGCACACCCGCGAGCAACTATACCAGCAACAAATCCCACGGGTCTGGGAAGATCCCTAAATCAAATCCGTATCTGGATTCTATAACCTCTTCCTTGGAATTACGGTTTTCTACTGAAAATAACCTGCTTATGCATTGACATATCTACATTCCTTTCCACATGCTACTAATAACAATCGATGAGTTAAAGGAAAGGACAGCTTCATTTTATGTTTTTACCACTTAGGAGGCATAGAAGAAGAGCTAGACTTTTTGGTACAAATTTGGACGGACAAGACGAATTGTGAAGAACTAAAAAGATCGTTGCCTGTCCTCCCTCTTAAAAGGACGAACCTTTCTTTCCGTCGGACGAAAAAGGCTTTGATGTACTACTCGCCAGCCATGCACCACAGACGTGAAAACATTTCAAGTACTCTGCGAGGACAAGACTTGGGGCTGTGCGAAGTTTTTACCTATGGGGGGGGATAAGACCCGGAAAAAAAACCCCAAGGGTTTTTTTTTTTAAAAAAAAACGGAAACCCCCCTTTGCTATGATGAGTGTTACACAGAAAATTTGTGTTAAATAATGAAATTATTTTATTCAAAAACATAAATAATAAATTGCGTTGCACCCAAGGAATACTTTTAATAACATCAATTTGCAACTGCTCTCTATAGTGGTGAATTTTCCAATCCTTGCATTTGATTGATTTCTAATTGTTTAATAAATAAATTTGTTTTAAATTATTAATCATTTAATTTTCCATACAAATTTCAGTTTATGTCTTCTTTCTTAATAATATATAAATATTATTATATATATATATATATATATATATATTAATATATATATATTAATATATATAATATATATATATATATATATATATATATATATATATAAGAACGAGAGAACACACGTCTGAACATCGGGTGATGTCGCCTGAAGGCGCTCGGTGCTTTAAAATTGATAAGTGAATCCACTTTTTTGGGTTGAGATGGCTCAATCGTAATCGCACCGGGTAATGATTGTTCCCAGTCGCACATTGGCGGTGGTTCAATCCCGAGAAACAGGTAATCCTTCCTTCTCAATTATAGTTCTTTCTTTGCTGCAAAATATAATATATATATATATATATATAATATTATATATATATAATATTACTAATATAAATATATATATATATATTATATATATAAGCTCTTAAAAATTTTTAAGCTGCCCCCAGCCCCTACCTTGGAATGCTGGCGACGCCCATGGTTACATGCCTGGCCTCTCGGGATGCTGCCATATATTTATATATATAAATTAAATTTATATATTTTTTTTTATTATATGTTTACATAGATATAATATATATATATACATATTATATATATATATTATATATATATATATATATATATATATATATATATTAATATTATATATATTATATTATTATAATAATTGTGAAAGGATAGGGTGCATGGAATCTATTTTTTTTATTCGTGGTGCGC
>JABUQX010084562.1:0-25000 GCA_015478945.1 Trachelipus rathkii
ATATATATATATAATATATATATATATATTCCCACCACCAAAAGGAAAATAACTATTTTACTCAGACTTAGCTCCGGCTCCGAATCCGGCTACATCCGGCTCCGGCTCAGTCTCCAACTCGGTTTATGCACTATTTGAAAATTGCTGAGCACTTCTTTTGGTAATATATTTTTCACCTAAAAAATATTTCTTGAAAAAAATTATACCAATGCTCCTGCTTCGGCTCCGGCTCCGACTAAGGATTCTGCACTATTTGAAAATTGTTCAGCACTTCTTTTGGCAATAAATTTTCATCCTAAAAAAATATTTCCTAAAAAAAATTTATGCCAAGCATCCAACTCGGCCTCGGCTCCGGCCCCGGCCCCGGCCCCGGCCGGCGGCTCCGACTAAGGTTTCTGCACTAGTTGTAGATTGTCCAGCACTTCTTCAGTAATATATTTTTACCTAAAAAATATTTTAAAAATTGTATATCAGCATTTAAACACCTTTCTAAATGCGCAAACTAAACTAGTTCTCTTTTCTTAAAATTATCCAGCTTATTACCTACTAATATTTTTAAAAAATATCAGCATCCGACTCAAATAACTCCGACTAAACTAGTTCACTCTTGCCGAGGCTGTTAATATTTAGTATCTTCTTCTATAAAATGTATTGATTGAAATTATATTAAATCAGTTCCGAAGCCAATAGCTTCTGCTCAAAACTCAGGAGGCTTGGGTTTGCCTGTGCTGGGTCTCAGCTCTTTGGTGCTTCTTCGCTCCACACAAAAATGTTTTAAATTGCCCAGATCGGATCGGATCGGCTTCGGTTCCTGCTCCGGCTCGGCTCCGGTCTCCTGACTAAGGTTTCTGCACCTGAAAATTGTTCAGCACTTCTTTTAATAACAATTTTTTTTACCTAGAAAAAGATTTTTTGATAAAAAATATACCCAGGATCCACCTCCATCTCCGACTCCGGCTCCGGCTCCGGCTCCGGCTCCGACTAAGGTTTCTGCACTATTTGAAAATTGCCCAGCACTTCTTTTGGTAATATATTTTTACCTAAAATATTTCTTGAAAAAATTTATGCCCAGGCTCCGGCTCCGACTCCGACTCCGGCTCCGGCTCCGGCTCCGGCTCCGGCTAAGGTTTTTGCACTATTTGAAAATTGTCCAGTGCTTGTTTTGGCAATATATTTTTCCCCTAAAAAATATTTCTTGAAAAAATTACACCCAGGCTCCGGCTCCGGCTCCGGCCCCGGCTCTGGCTCCGGCTCCGGCTAAGGTTTCTACACTATTTGAAAATTGTCCAGCACTTCTTTTGGTAATATATTTTTCACCTAAAGAAATATTTATTGAAAAAAATTATACCCAGAATCCGGCTCGGCTCCGGCTTTCGAGCTAAAGCTCCAGCGACTCAGCTCGTTGGTTTTCGATGAAGGTTTCTTTATTAAGTGATGTTGCTTTTGTGGTAACAAATTTTTACCTAAAAAAATTCTTGATAAAAATTATACCCAGGATCCACCTCCGGCTCCGATTCCGGCTCCGGCTCAAGCTCCGGCTCCGACTTCGACTTCACCTATTTTACCGAGTAAAAGCTGGAGCCTGGGTTGGAAATTGCAAAAAAAAAAAAAAAAAAAAAAAAAAAATTCTGTTAATAAAAATAAAACATTTTGATCCTGAACCTGGTTTCTTTTGACTGGAATTTCAGTTTTTCCTTCGACACCTCTCCTAAATAAATTTCTGTATCTAAAAAACCATTAAATTTCAAAAAATAATTACCATGATGTTCAGGAGGAATTTTCTATAATTTAGATAATAAAAAAAAATGGGAAAATTTTGATTTTGCCTGCAAAAAGTAGGGGGTCTAGTTATGAAGTCTCCCCTTAATCGCCAATATAGAGAACGTTTCAAGTTATCGATATTTTATATAAGTGCGGCGAGGGAAACTATAATTAGGTTAAATTAAAATAAAAATATCTATAAAATTTCATGTAAAATTAAATTAAATTATATCATAAGCATGTTAATGGTATTTAATTTTTTTTTTATTTCATTGCAGTCACTTCCAGAATCGATGAAGAAGCGGATCAAGGCAGTGAGAGCATTGGAAGTAAATATCATAAGTTTCTTTAGGGATATTAAAACCATCTTATGGCTGTTGAAATAAGTTATACCTTTTAAGACGTATTACACAAGTTGCTTAAACTTGTCATTAGTAATTTTACGAACTTCTTAAAAGTAAATATCTAGATGTTTTTTCCCAGATTAACGACAACGCAGGATATCTCTTGCTAGACTACCATGACTTAACTTACATCAGACACAACTTAAACACGCTGTTGAAATAAGTTATACCTTTTAAAACGTATTACACAAGCTGTTAAAAGTTGTCATTAGTAATTTTACGAACTTCTTTTAAGTAAATATGTTTAAGCTATACCTATTAAGACGTATACACTAGCTGTTAAAAGTTGTCATTAGTAATTTTACGAAATATCTAGGTTTTTCCCAGACTAACGACAACACAGGATATCTCTTGCTAGACTGCCATGACTTAACTTACATCAAACAAAACTTCAACATGCTTTGAAATTTATATATAGTTTTGGCTAAGTTTGCAAAGCTAATGGATTTAGTGTTTGGTGTATACATGTAGTTAACAATGTATTTAAAAGCGCGAAATTTTTCTTAGACCTTTATAGGAGGTAGTTCACACAGCACTAATAAAATCTCAGCATTATTATTAAACGTTAGTTAACGGATTTTTAAATGTCTGAATGGATGCTTCATGTGACATGATTTTGTAGAGATCATTATCATGTTAATTTAGTCAAATGGACTACTCAGTCAAGCAATTCATTCTATAAATATTTTGACTCAGTCAAGCAATTCATTCTAAATATTTTGACTCAGTCAAGCAATTCATTCTATAAATATTTTGACTCAGTCAAGCAATTCATTCTAAATATTTTGACTCAGTCAAGCAATTCATTCTATAAATATTTTGACTCAGTCAAGCAATTCATTCTAAATATTTTGACTCAGTCAAGCAATTCATTCTATAAATATTTTGACTCAGTCAAGCAATTCATTCTAAATATTTTGACTCAGTCAAGCAATTCATTCTATAAATATTTTGACTCAGTCAAGCAATTCATTCTAAATATTTTGACTCAGTCAAGCAATTCATTCTATAAATATTTTGACTCAGTCAAGCAATTCATTCTATAAATATTTAGATAAGTAAAGGACTTTTTTCAATTCTATATTTGTTGTAACCCATGTTTTCCTTAAACGAACATGCAATGCTTAAAATAAGTTAAATTTTATTTTTGTAACAACGGAATTAACTTTTTACTCTTTTCACATATATCAAAGTTTTTTGAAAATATTTGTACGAAAGATGTTAAATGTCTAAAAACTTAGATGCTGGAAATTCTCTATATCTAGACATTCGACTAACATTTCAGGAGGAAATGGAAGAAATAAGTTTAGTAGCCCTTGAAACCTAACATGTATGAAACATGTATGTATGTACCTAACATGTATTACAAACTTCCAACTTCCTGTATGAAACATTTAAAATAAATGGTAAAGCCAAATTTAGATTTAAGATTAATTATTTCTGTGAAAAGCTGTGCAATTAAGAAATACATTTACTAACTTTGTATTAAACTTTGTTAGAAATAAGTGCTCTGAACATGGTAAGACCTAATTTAATTTTTTAGACCAAATTCGACAAAGATTGCAAGGACTTTTACGAAAAGAGACGTAAAATTATAAGTGGAGAATGCGAACCAACTGCAGAAGAATGCGAGTATCCTTCAGAAGACGAACAACCTAATGAAAAAGAAAATCAAACTAAAATAGAAAAAGCAAAGTAAGTTCTATTTACCAGTTTCATTAAAAGCAATTGATCAATTACCTGATTTACTGCTTTCACGTTTTTCTCCCAAGTTATATAAAATAAAATGGAAGGTAAATTTAATTTTACAGCTATCCCGTTTACAACGAAAATACCAAAGGAGTTCCTAAATTTTGGCTAATGGTTTTTAAGAATTCTGCATTAATAAAACTTACCGTTGAAAATGAAGACGAACCAATACTCTCTCATCTTGAAGATATTAAAAAGAGGGACGAATCTTCATCTGGGTTTACATTAGAATTTCACTTCTCAGAGAACGAGTATTTTACTAATAGATTTTTAACAAAGTCTTATAAAATTGAAAAAAAAGAAAAATCTCTGCCACTTCAGGATTATATTTTCTGCTTTGATGAGACAGTAGACATAATTTCCAAGGTAAATATGCAATATAAGTTGGATTGCATGATATTCGCAACAATATATTAGCCAATTCAAATTAAGATTTCGTAGTTTTAGCAAGTTGTTATTCAGTATTTAACTTTTTAGAACGATTATATTCGTCCTGTCATGTTAAACATTCTCCATGAAGATTTACAACTATTAATAAAAAAAAAAATTGGCCAAAGAAATTTTAATTTTATTTAAAATTTTATTTAAATTATAAAATTAAATGAAATTTTATTTCAAGCTTCATTTAATTTGACTAATTTGAAATTAGTTAAATTTAAACATAATTTATGTTTATTTTTAACAGGGTTGCAAGATAGACTGGAAAGATGGTAAAGACATTCACTTAATAATTGAAAAGAAACAAGAACTTGAAACTGATGATGGAATAAAAACTATAATTCATACTTTTGAGAATAATAGAAGGTCCTTCTTCAAATTTTTTAATCCTCCTACAGAGATTGAATTAAGTAAGTCAATGGACGAAGCGTGCTCTTCCCCTCGTGATGAAAATCTAAGAGACTTCAAATTTTGGAATTTATTTTTAAAGTAAAGCATTATTCCAAACGCAACTCAGTATTATACAGGCGAAAACATATGATGATCGACGACGATGATCATGAAGAATGCGAAGAAGAGGTGGAGGAAGAAGAATAGAAAACAAGATACATAGATTCGGAAATCGGAATATAACAATATAAATTGTAGTTGTTGCTATACTAGATACTATTTTTGAGTTAACATAGTCGGCAGTTTAATCCTAAAGGCTTTAGTTCATAGTTAACTATATTTTTAATATCATCGTACTGAAATTTAAAAAGTATAAAAAAATGTTTGATATTTAAAAATAGTGACTTAAAGAGTAAAGATAAAAAAATTTGGAAGTATTAAAATATTTTTAACTAACGTCTGTACACCAAACTGTGACTAAGTTATCTTTAAAGTTTGAGCTTAGCTTAATCTTAATTTGTTCAAAAATTTTGAAATTAATTTTTAAACTTTTGCATAATAAAAATAGCCTTTAAGTTTTTTTTAATATAGAAAGCCGATCAGAAAAAATTAGAAATTTATATGGAAATACAAAGAAAATGCTCAAACATTAATTGAGCTTGAAAACTTTCCAATAACAATTTTTGCCTTCTGAGATAATTTATTATATTTTTTAATTTACTTCAAAGAATTTTAAAAAGCAGCTATTCCTGATATTGTAGGAAATTCTTAGAAAATGTAAAAACAGATTATGTGTTTGTAAAGTAAATTAGAACGTTTTCGATTAGGTTTAAAAAATACCCAAATAAACGTTTTGTTATACAAGGTTAAAAAAACATTTCAAGATTTTTGAAATTTGTGAACACATGTTGCACCTATGTATTTCCAAATTAAGGAAAAAATACCTTAAGCCGAATCGCATAATCACCAAAAGTAAAACTATGAATTGTTTTACTTTGAATAAAGAGTTTAAAGCAATTATAAGTATTTGAAGGTCATTCCATTGTCTTCAGACTAGTGAAGAAGATAGTTATTTAGCTTTTTTTTTTTTTTTTGTATATTCTAATTCCTTCAGAAAACTGAACTGAAAAATTCTTCTAAATACTACTTTGTCAAGTTCCTCTGAAGTTGGCATCGTCTTCCTTCAGCTAAGGAAGAGCAGCATCTTAAATGAGATCATTTCAGAGTCTTTAGTTAAACAATTACCATTTAGGGTTAACTTATAATCAGATCATTATCTTTTAAAAAGCCCTTAAATATACCCGTTTTATAAGTGAATTAAAATTCAAACTTGATATTTTAAAGAAAAAAAATAAAAAATAAAAAAATTAAAATAAATTAAAAAAAAAATTGTTTATTTGTATCATTTTGTTTCTCAGTTTTTTTTTGTTTTTTTTATTGTTTTTTTTTAAGTTTTTCAATTTTTCGTTCTACCTTTTTTTAAAACTTGGTGAACAGAAAAAGCTTAAAATGAAGTCTTGAAGTGTATAGCTATATATTTTCAAACATATTGGACAAAAGAAGAAAATGTCTCACTCCCTCAAAACATAAACAAAAATTTTTTTTTCAATTTTTAAAAAAGAAATGGAAATATTCTTTTTTTACATTAATGTTATTAAATATTTAAAATTTTTCACTAGTAATTTGCTACTATAGATTACCAACATGCAGTAAATGCACTCTAGGCCAATTTCTCCTAAAATGCCCATAATATATATATATATTTATATAATATTAATATATATATTATATATATATTATATAAATATATATATATATCATATATATATATATATATAATATATATATATATATATATACTATATACTATATATATATATATTATATTAATAATATAATAATATATATATATATCCTTTATTGAACCACTTTAGGCAATAAAAAAAAATTTAACTTTGTAAAGTTGGCAAAACTGTCATGTTAAGGAACTTAAAGAAATTTTTTATTTTTTAACTTCAATCATTTCCTTTTCCTTTTTAGAACTTCACCACTCTCTTTCTTTCCTGTTTATATATTATATATATATAATAAATATATATATATATATATAATATATATATATATATATAATATAACGTATATATATATATAATATATATAGTTAATAATATTATATATATTTCTAAAGGATTCAAATGAATAACTGGGAGAATAATTTCACCAGTTCTCATTCATAGAGACCGATGCGTTCTTTTACAAATTTCATAATGCTACGATAAATTCTTTATTTTATATATATATATTATATATATATATATATATATTATATATATATATATATATATAATATTATATATATATATTTATACTACATATTGTTCATACATACTATATTAAAATATAATTTGTTTAAATAAAATTATTGGCTCATTATTATAGTATTTGAAGTTGATTTATGTTTTATTTGGAGTTCGATAGTATTTATTACCCCCAACCCGTCCCTTCCTTCTACCAATCTGAAGATTGGAATGCGAAAAAACTACAAATCACTGAACTAGATTCTAATCTTGGTAAAAACATAGTTTGATCCTAATTTACAGCCGTAATATAAAAGTAATAAAAAGAATTGTATTTTTTGGCGGGAAAGAGATTGAATGTTATTAAAAAAATGGTGAAGCTCTAAAAGAATAAAAAAAAAGTATTATTTTTAGGTGTGTTGTGAACCAAGGTCTGATCTTGGGTTTTTGGGGAGTGGTTTTTAATGGATAAATTGCTTCTTATCATCCAACAAATAAATGTTTGGTAATGTAACATGATATTTGGAAATAAATAACAAAATTGAACGAAAATTTTTATCACAAGTAGACGTAAAAAATATTTGGCAATTCAGAGAAAAAGATTAGAAACCGGTTTTAAAAATAGCTAGAATTTCATGAAACAAAATAAACTTAATTATAGCAATTATAGCAAAGTAACTTTTGAAGATAAGGTTACAATTAAATTATTTGTATGGGACTAATACTGCAAAGCAGATGTTAATTACAAGTATAATATGGAAAGTAAAAATAACCTATAATGTATAGGTTATGTAGGTTTAGTGATGTAACTCAAGTCAGTGAAGATGTTTTTGGTATTTTGGTATTTAATCGGATGTTCCATGAAATTCTAACCTAATCTATTTTAATTTCCAAAACATAATAACAATAAAAAATAAATATCAAATTACAGAAAAGTAAATCTTGAAATAGGTAATAAATTTAGAGTTCAAAATTTAAGCGAATTTGAAATTTTATTATATTTTTTGAAGGTGATCTGGGCTAGCAAAATTTCAACAATTTCGGTCACATTTCTATCAGTATTATCTTCGCTTTGGTGAGATGGTAGCTGAAGATAATCATATGGCATATATAACATGTTCCTCGATGAAATTCAACTGTCTCGGTCAAGACAATAAAGAGAAAGTTTCAAAATATCATGTAAATTTTAATAATATTGTTATTATTTACTATCTTTATGATCATAAAGTCTATATTTTCATTATACGGGGATTATTATTATTATTATTATTATTATTATTATTATTATTATTATTATTATTATTATTATTATTATTATTATTATTATTATTATTATTATTATAATTATAAAAAAAATATAATATATAATGTGTAATATATAAGTTTTTATTATAATAAATCTATATTATAATTATAATTTTAATTATTATTATTTTTATCTTATTAATTATTATTAATAAATTACTTATTGTTATCATATTATGTATTATATTTTGTGTACTTAATTAGTTATATTAAATCATATATTATTTTAAGTATTATATTATATCTATTATTACTATTATTATTATTATTATATTATTATTATTATTATATATTATTATATATATATTATTATTATTATTATTATTATTATTATTATTTATTATATTATTATATTATTATTATTATTATTATTATTATTATTATTATTATTATTATTATCTAAGTATAGAGCTTAAAAAAGAAAGAAAATATGTTCTTTTTAATGTGTTGACGGCACACCATTTTGAACATTATTAACTATTAAAGAACACTCCCATTGATTTTAAAAATGGATTTATTTTGCAATGTATTTAAAATTAATATTTCCCATTTGCTAAATGCAGTACTTTAAAACATGTTAAATTCTATTTCCATTCGACTGTTCCTTTCATTTAATCACTTTAAACAGATTTTAGCCTTAAAAAATTGACAATAAAAAGCGAACCTCTTTCATACTTTGTAGAAAAAAATAACTGTAATTTAGTTTTTATTGATGATGAAAAGTAAAATTCATTATAGAAATAAAAACTTTGATAGTTTTGCTTACTGCTAAGAAATTTACACATAATTGAATTAATTATGACCTAAATGTCTTTAATATTTTAATTTATCATAGAATAATTACAGAAACTAATGTCTACCCCAAGGAAAAAAAAGACAAGAAAAATACAGATCCAAATCAGGAGCCGATATGTTTCTTTTGTATGATATAATTTAATATTTTTAAGTCAAATGAAGAAGGGATTTAACAGTAAAAAGAAGGGCAATTGTTCCAAAGAAGATTACCATTAATTTACTTGAAAGAATAAAGATTCAATCTTTTGAAGATAAGGAAAGATCTTAAACAGAAACAAAATGTAAGAAACACGTGAACACCATGTCCTCGTACAAAAGAAACACTTCAAAGGCGAAAGCTAGTGTCCACGATGTGTGATAAAGATAGTTAGAACGGCTGCGCTCTACTTGCAACTGCTATGATGGACAGAAGTATATATATAGCCCAACCTTCCTTTAAATATGATCTTTACCCCAATCCTCTTACTGGTTGTGGGGAAAATGTGTAAACAAAAAAGGGGGGAGGGGAGTAAGGAGATAAACCTCCTCTAATACTCTCCCTTTCAAAAAAAAAAAAAACAAAAAAAAAAAAAAAAAAAACTTACGTAGGTGAATTCTCTTTGTGTATTGCGGCACGTACTCCACAAAAGGACGAACGAAGATTCCCATTTTTTAAATCCTGTAACATTTAAAAAAAGTCATTGGCTCTTAAAAATTGATTTCATTATTATAGATCTTATATTTTTTTATTTCTAAACTTCTAAATTAGAAAGTAATAGTTAATATAATAGTAATATAATAGTAATAGTAATAAGTAATAGTAATAATATTCCAGAAAATTGTTTTTTTATATGTTTATATGCATGACAAAAACTAACAGTTCCCATTCACTTAAAATAAGATATAATTCTTCTAATAAATCTTAATACACTTTACGAGTTTCTATTACCTTTTAATTGAATATTATATATGAGGGTATATTATATAATATATATATATATATATACGTATATATAGATGAGGAAACTTTACTGATTGTAGATGAGATTCTAACTAGAAACCAGTAGCTACCTTCGGGGATACATACACAAATAGTATCTTTATATTCATCATTATGGTTAATTACCTTGTAACTCGTCAATATAATAAATAAAGGTGAAGTTGAAGTTCTATTTCCATTTTACCTATGTGATAGGTCATACTAAATTATACCTAATATATTCGTAACATAAGCTCCATAACCCAATATAGAATTCATTATTTAAATAACATACGTAAATAATTGTGAAGTGTCAGTAAAATTTTATTCTGCATGGCTATCTAATCAGTCAATATAGTGAACTATAATTCTTTATACATATATAAATAAAAAATATACATGATATATTACCGTAATCTCTTTAATAGGTAGTATTTTTGGTTAAATTATTATATAACATCTCTCATATAATATCACGATGATTTTCCGTTAAATATAATCGTGGCATGAATATATATATCTCGATTATGGATATATTATTCCATTATACGCATTTCTATTATATCAAAACTACCACTAAAAATTATTCATTTTTGTGTATATTTAAACCTAAGTTACCTTATTTACTTACGCTTAGTTCACTTTCCTGATATACTCTCCATTTATATAATAATAATATAATAATATAATTAAATAATATATATAATATAATAATATATAATAATAATAATTATACATATTATATATATAATAAAATAAATAATATAATAATTAATTTAATAATAATAATAAATATAATAAATAATTATATATTAATATTAGATAAATAATTAATAATGAATATATTTATATAAGAGGAAAAATATTAATATAATATATATTAAATAACAAAATAATCATATAGTAATAATAATATTAATAATAATAATAATTTATAAACGATTATAATAATTAAACACACCCTATTGCTGAGTGTCAATTGACCATCATTATTTTGCATGCTCTCTACCGAATAATTCGTCAATATTTTCTTTCCTGATTGAATGATCAATAACGGATTTTGTTCTGTTCTGAATTTCTGATACTTCTCTGCTCTGTAACAATATTGTGAAAAGGAAAATTATATTATATAATAGTAATATCAGATGGTTTATTGTGTAGTAAGCATCTCGTGTGCGTAAGGTCTCGTTTCACATCTAATACACTTCTTGAGTAAATGGAAGAGTCTAAGGTTTTTTCGTCCTTCTATCAGTCAAATTCTCACTCTATAATCTCTATATTTTAAATTCACTTAATAAGAGTTTTATTAATCGTTCACAACTCCATTCTTCCATATTGAATAAAAAACCTAAGTAAGACTTACCACCTAGTCTTTATCCTCAAATCCAGGTACTTTTCCAACCCAGTCATTTCATTCCCTCACGGTATTACTTAATAGTTTCATGATCGTAAGAAGAAATTGGACATCTTTTGTAAGACAAAGGCACATTCAGACTGTTATGACCGTTCTTATTCGCTAAAGGTTAGCAATTGATATGGCTAGTTTCTAATTTCAAATTTCAATTTTATCTCATATTTATTCACTTACATCCGCTTGAGGCGTACTGAGCGATGTGTTTTGAGTGCAGAATCTTATTCATACAGCTTTTATATTCTGCGATCATGAATATATTAAGTAGTTGATTCTAAAAATGCAAGATGCAATTACAGCACCCACAAATTTGTCCATACATCCTATTATATACTTATTCTAGTATATCAAAAATTATATTTTGGTGAGCATTATATTTTCTCAATATGCAAAATCAACCTTCCTATTTAATATGTCTGAACCATCACTGTCTATTACAAAACTTTAATTATTTTATAATAATTTTAATACAATATATTTTAATTATGTATTTAATTTAATAACAATATATAAAATTATAAATGATAGATATAAACTATATTTACCTTTAATAATTGTTCTATTAATCCGGTTGACGAATTTTACTCGAAGTTCATTAGTTATTATATAAGATGATTATAGAGTAATACTATAAATTGTAAGAAGGCCTTCCTATAAATGACTCTATTTTGACTAGAGAACAATTACTTTAAATTATCATTCTAATTAAGTAAGGTTTATTATTTTACATAATTTACCTATATATACTGTCATATGAATATATATTACCTAATAAGTTTTTTTAGAAAGGCTGATTTATCCATATTCTTTACACTGAAATGGATGGAACTCCGATGCTCGTTTAGAGTACACTTTGACACTTCTGTGAGGAGTATTATACTCTTATAATACTTAAATATGTTATTTCCCTATCTCCTCCAGAGAAGTAGCTATTTATCAAGTCGTATCTTGCGTCTTTATACGCATTCCTGTTCCGGATACTAATAAGTGTAGCTAATAACTTATTTTTAAATATCTATACTATATAATATTTATATTTATATATAGCGTTGAAATCATATATTATAATATATAAATTTACATATTTAAATATAAGATAATAAGACAACTTATTGTTTATCTTATACACTTTTAAAGTTTACTAAACGGAGTGTTAATTTTTATAAAAACATATAGATACACAATACTAAGGTTTCTATATATATCATAAAGCAAAGATGACATTATATACTATTCATTGTGATTTATGAATACTGACTGAGGATAGTACTAACAATGGTAAATTACTAATCACTATATGATATTTGTAATAGCGTTGGTTTATTATCAAGTCATAGTCCACTTTGCTAAAAAGACCAATGCGGGTGAACATACGTACTCATAATTTATGTAGTGTAAATATAAATATTTATTATATATCGAGTGTTCATATATATTCATATTATTATATTAATTTGTTCTTGAGTTCATTATTATTATTTATTTTGTCTTATGTAGTTATTTACTAATTATTATTATTTTGATATACTTAATTGTTGATTATTGATATTTATTTATTAACTTTGACTTACAGAATATAATCGAAAATTTATTTATTACATTATGTAATTATTTCTTACATTTTGTATTACATCTGTATTTTTAAAAATATCATAGCTTTCTCAAGTGATTGATATTTATTTTAACAATAAGAATGGTACAAGTGTCTTTAAAATGACAAATATTGTTTCCACACGCATAATTTTCGTCAGTGATATGATGTTCGATAGCTATTACAAATAGAGACATACGATGCATTATAATGCTTAAATAAACTTATATTTGATGTGGAAGAGAGGTGTGTGTACTTTAGAGCTGCATTATTGTTCCGGCGTTCCTGTTTAATTTATATTAGGTTTATTGAATTATGAAACTTATATATGTCTGTAATAAAACACGTTGACAAATCGAACCCGGCCCTCCCGTCATAGTAATTAAGTTTTTATTGTTTTACTTTTTTCTTTTATTTACTTAAAAAACAGCTTTACCATATGTCTCTACAATTCTTAGTATAAAATTAAAATTACCCCCCCCCCCTTAAAAAAAAACCAATAATGTATGTGTAATATTCATTATTATTTGCATTGGCTTGCACAAGTATTTCGAATCAGAGGAGTCTTATTAATACATTGTTGAGTTTCATAAACAGTGAGACTGTGTATCGGTTTAGATGCAAGTTTGAGTCTTGTTATTCTACTAGAGAACGGTCTAATGATTTTTGTCTGACGTTATGTAGATGCGTACTTTATTGTCCTATAGAATTTCTTATCCTGGAGCAGACGTATGAGTGTACTTTGGTGTTGTCATCCTTGACAGTAAAGTGTTGTTAACTATTATGTGGCCGAGCGATTTATTTACATAATTTTCTGTATCTTTCTGACGTAAAATTTACTAGATCCTAACCTAACACTGTGTGTGCGTGCAATTATAGTAAATTTTTCTTTTATAGCACTTATGTTAGTAGAAGCGTTTCGCGCTCATGAGATGTGTTTAAAGATTTTGTTCACATTGCAATAACTTCTTATTGTCGTTTTAAAAGAACCTGATTTATCCTTTCTTTATTTGCGTAGGAACACTTCTTTTTGGAGTTTCATGTATTTACCAATTTCAGTCATCTCGTAGCCACGACCAATTCATCTCTGTGTACCACCCATATCCCTCAATTTCTACATCGTTTTATATACTCTGAAAAAACTTATTCCCACAATAAAATCGAGAGAGGCGCATCCGAATTTTCATTTCGGTTGCTCAAATCTGAGGTTGTACATTGTGATGGCTCTCTTTGCTCTCTTATATATAAATGTGCTTAGACCACCAAATATTATCTCCTTTTTATATGTACTCATACCATTTCCCAAATACCAATTCCTTGCATTAAGACGCACATATATGACTCTCTCCTCGGTCGCCTTGTGAGTATGTTATTGCAATCCTTGAGAGTTGTGTCTCTGCCTCCTTCTCGTATCATACTTAAAAGACCAAGAGCAGGCAGAAGAAACTCATATCTTTTTCATTAGAGTTATGCTACTTACTATATATATTGTATCCTGTGGGGTTTGGTAAGACTCTCAAAGTGTGTAGTACCTCGCGTGTGTGTGGGCGTATATATGATCAAATACACGAAAGTATGATATTTTCCATAAACTCCAAGAAATGAACAAGCTATCCTCCGTCACCTTTTTAAGATATGTCTGAATCACGGAGAATAATAATTATTTGGGGTGGGTTGTGAAAGCAGGGAGGGCATATTAACTAATATAAGTAAATTTAAATTAATTCTAAAAACAATGGGGCGTTATTGCCTCCAACTAGGCTAAGAATCGCAGACCATTATGTAAGTCTCAGATAGACGTAGATTATGTCTCAAGCGTGCTCTTGGATTAAAATTTTAGACTCAGTGAAGGACCGCTTTTGGCAAAGTGTTTTTACATCTTTATGCTCGAGACAAGGACTGAATATGTATTATAGCAAGTTCATTTAACATTAAGATTATAGTTAGTCTAGCTGTTTTACTAAGTCAAGGTGTCCAATAACTAGGCAGCTTTTTAATTCGACAACTTAGTTCGAATTAGCTTTTATATATATACATTTTTCCAACTCATGCAGAGTACATCAAAAATCATTCTCAGTATAATAATAGATTAAAATATTATCAAAGATGGTTGAATACTGAGATTTTTGTGTAGACGTGCTATATAGTAAATACTGTATATTTCTATATAGATATTATAACAAGAAATTCCACCTATCCCTTACATTGCAGTTGACCACAAGACTAATGTCATTTGTTAGTATTAACCAAGCACTTTCTTCTAAGTACTTGTGTATGGTTCACATCGCACTCTTTTTCATATGAATAGAGAAGGCTTGATATTAGTAACACATCATGAGTATAAGACGAGAGAGTTTGTGCTTAGTAATATGAGTTAGACTTAACTAATATTCCGAATAAGGCTGGGAAAATTTATTCGCACACAAAGAATTTGTATACTAGAGAATTCCTGTTATCAAAGGTCAAACCTTACTTTAATGCTAGAGAGATCGATTTAAAGTAGAGTGTTATAACAGGAACGTGAGTGCTTCCAAAATTAAAAAAATGTGTTCATCATAGAGATGGTACTAGTTTCTAAGTGTACAGGCTCTTTTTGATGTTTAAGCGGAATGGGTGTTGATAAAATGTATTAAAGATGTTATTTGATTCATATTACTTTCTGGCTTGAATCTATTTCTTGAACCCACCTTTATAAAATGGAAATTTAGATAAAAGTTTTAAGTTGAAGAGGATTTATGTTTTAATCATATCGACATAATAATTCGAGTACAGAGAGATATACTTGTCGTCAAGATGCGTCTAAACTCTCTGTGATTAAACAATAGTAAATAAAATGTGTTATAATTTAAATGTTCTATATGAGTGTGTTTACTTTGTTCATTTGATGCTAACTTACCTCTTTAATCTTTGCTTTCGGTTCTTCAGGCTTGGTTAAGGAAAACCAGGCTCTCTTAAGAAATCTGGTACTACTACTACAACTAATATATATATATAATATATATATATAGCTATATATAGTATATATATATACTATAGGTACCTGTAATAAGTATAAAAAGTATATAGTCATATTGTACTTCTTGCATGTTAATGCACTCTAATAAAATCAGATCTTTATACTTGTATAAGCTACGTTACTACTCACTTAGTATATCGCATACACACTCACTTATAGATTCTTGATGAATTAAGAGTTAAGTTTACCAATATGTCCTAAATGATATATAGCGCTTTACTTGCCTATAATTAGTGATGCACCGAGTTCGGAGTAATGTTAGCCGTGAGATCCAGCCAAAACATTGATGCCGAGAAGTGAATATGAAAATTTTAACTCTACACTAGAGAGACCGAGCAATAGAAGATTTCCATATTTTACTACATTATTAACTCACATGGTCATTAAATCTTGTTTAACATAGCTAATAAGAGAATGAATGATAATCTCGGCATAATATAAATCCTTTACCCTTTACTTATCTTTAAAAATAAGTCAATCTTTATTTCGTACTAAGAAAAGATTTCAAGGGTTTCTAAATAATACTTAATATGAACGTATAGGTAAAATTTACTGAGTAGTACTTTCAAATATATAATATAAAAATATAAATGGAAGTTACTATAATACATGTTTTATATTCATTTATAAATATAAATATATATTATAATTTCTAATTAGTCAATAGGATTTAGAAGTTGAATCTTTATTATTTATTAAGCCAATTAACTACTTACTCAGACTTTTAGCTTTATATACGAGTTAGTAATATTCTATATTTACTTTATATTTTTATTAACTATATAAGTATCAACATTTTAATAATAAAATCCATAGGACTCATAAGTGATATTATATGTTGTGCACCGATGTAACTTATATTTAGGACCCGTAGTGTCTGCTGGAAGAGTCCGAGAGCGGCCCGTGAGAGAGAAATTGAAAATTTCTTAAATTCTAAGCGGAGATGAAATGAAATTCTCAATACCTTCTAATAGCATTATCCTTCATAACTCAAATTATAATTATTTTACCATATATAGATGTGTAGTGATTATCTTGTTATAAGGTACATAATCATAAACATAGCTATATTCTTTGGTGACCTCAATATTGTTTATAATCATTATAGTTATAACCAATAACTTGAGTAGATAATACCATAGTATAACCTATATCAGAAGCAAATTAATTTTATTTATAAGAGTTATTTATTTATTAAAAGGTAAACTTCAAAAGTTAAATTAACACCAGTATTATTTGCTCTTATAGATTATATTACAATTTATAGCTATCACATTTACCTATTACTTCTTAACGATGGGAAGTATAAATTATAGTACTCCATCTTACATTTCATTTAATTTCTATTATTATTATATAATTGGAACATACTTTAGATTTTACTTTCGTTTGTTATATGCTTTGCTTATATAACCAGTCTTATAACAGAACACTTCATCATAATTTTGTAAATCATAACAATGCTCACACTAAAATATAACTATCGAAATATCTAACAGGAAATAAAAAAGTGTACATATTACTATGGCTTCGCAAATGACATGTGAGTAGGTTACCAAGTATATGTGCTCGGAAAAGTCAATAAAAAAACACCAAAAAAAATAAAACAAAAAACAATACACAAAAAAAGAAGAAAAAAAAACAAATTCTCAAAACATTCAAGTAAAACATTGTCACGTGCAGAACATAACTTCTTGTGGGAGATCTCTGTTGCGAGTAAATTTATTAGTAAGGAAACTGAGTAAAAAAAGAAACAAAATTAATAATAATATTAAATATAATATATTAAAATATGGCTATTATCTCTATCTCTTAGAGTTAACTTCAAATTCACTTTAAAAATCCATAATAATCAACTTATACTTTAAAACTGTCACAAAAAAGATGTAAGCCATTAATACCTGTATTTGAGCCCTTCAGAAAGAGCCCCCTCACTATTAAGTGATATTGCTATATATATCGTATCCAAGTAGTATATATATAGATTTCGCAGTTATATGCGCAGTTTATTATTTATTAACACTCTTTACTAGGTATTAATTCTTCTTCAGGCTATACTTAGGTTTATATCTAAATTAAGAAAGGCATTTGTGTATCACACACTTTAGTCTCATCTAACAATATTTACCCTAACCAGTAAAATAGGAAGAGTCAAAAGTTAAGAGTATATCTCAGATAAAAGACTTGGTATATAATCTTAAGACAACAATCTGACGCTTAGTTGAAGATACTCTCCAGATATTCTACTTATATTATATTAATTAATGTATATGACTAAAGTAACAGGTTCGTACTTACACATTGCAGAGCAACATGTTAGGGGGCTCTGAGATTCCGAGAGGATCACATGGGTGTGCATGGGACAATTTTTATGCACCAATACCCGCTCTTAAGGAGCGAAGAGAGGCGTAGGAACGCCCTGTCTCGATACCCCATGAAATACCCTCTCAAGCGAGCAAAGCAGCTCTCTCCACCGTGGCTATTCCAAGAACCGACTTCCTCCACAGGAGTAAAACAGCGGCGCTGTGGCTAATCTCCCTAACCTGCTAGTTCTCGTCCGTAAGTCCAGCAGAAGATCCGCACTGATAACTCCTGCCATCGGTTATTACCTTACTGCGGTATCTCACTTTCTTCTTGCATGCTTGTAAATATCTATTTTCCCTATATATCTTCTAGCGAGTAAAAATAAAAGAAGCAACATCTTAACTAGTATCGCTTAATTATTTTGAGTAATGATTTTCTCTCTTTTATTGTTTTTTTTCTTTTTTTTATTTTTTTGTTTTTTTTTTACATGTATTTCACGACTAACTATAAATAGAACCACATGTCGAATTATTTCATCTCTAGTCTCCATAAGTGCGTAATTCCTGTTTCCACCTCTTAGTAGACATGAGTTATTAAGAGTTGTATTTAGCACCGAAAATTATATAATGTGTAATAAGTAAACATATAAGCTAGTATAAACAACTCTCCTCGACTGGTTTTATGAGTCAACATGACCTATCATATTCTCAACACACAGAAAGTGCAACTATTTCATGTCCACTTATCATTCATTTTAAACCTAATACATTACAAAACGCTACTGTTTTATACATCGCCCCTACATACACTAAAATAAACAGTTAACGTAATTTAGTTCCTGAAAATACATACAAGTTAAGTATAATAAGCGTGTAAATAATAGTATGAATTCTATAAGGTCATAACCACGTTAATAAGCTGTATCATCTCAAAGATGGAATGAATAGTATTTTATATTACTTTTTAATAATAGTGTAAACAAGTATAAAAACTGGTCTATTTATAGAGCTTTGAGGGTACCTACATTCGTATTGAAGGAATGAAATTTTTTAATTATACTAATTACTGATATCATTAATTAAATTTATTAATTTTACTTTTAATTCACTTTATTTTTATCCAATTAATATTATAATCTTCAAAATATTTTATTTATTACATATCAACTTTTTGAAAATTAATTTTATTAAGGACATTTAATTCTCATATTAGCCTAAATATATATATTTTAACAGATTATGTTTTAAATTATTTAGCTAAATGAATTTTCTATTTAGTTTCATTAAAACCAAAGGAAGGCTTACATGATTAATGGTTGTCTTTTGATAAAATCATATTCTGATAAATATACTTGGAACCTGACTTTATCTACCAGTGTTCAGAATAGTCTTTTCGTCTTGCTGCAATACCTAAAGGACCAGAGCTTAAAAAGATTTTCCAAACCATTGTCAATATCTGAATCCAAAAACTGTTCAATGGGATTGAAATAATTTACTTTTGCTTGCCAGTTTACTCCTGGCACAAACTGTATGTTTCATTCTAGTTTACATATGTCTACCTCTTACGTGGTAATAATTATATAATTATCTTTATAATATTTATAACAATTTTATAAAAATGTTAATATTATATGAAAATCTTGGTAATTAATTTATCGATATCATTTAACTATTACTTTTATGATTACTTCTCTGTAGTTGTTCTTTGTCTCTCAAACCAGCCAAAATACCTACAATTTTTTCACTATTACTAGAAGAGAGAAAATTTATCAGAAAAGATAAGTTAAACAAATAATTTTTTAGTATATGATATTTATTATCAAACCTAAACTGGATCAATGTAAAAAGAAACATAAAGACACCACAGCATTCGAGAAAGGCATAATAAACAGTAACTAGATCATAGAGATTCGTATCGAGAGAGAGAACGAGAGTGCTTATGAGATAATAATCAATAATATAACTAAGTTGATAATCAAACAGTATACACACGTCAGATGATGATCATGGTTGACTAATATCATGACTTAATTTTACATGTGAATATTCATCAACTTATACATATCTATTTAAAACATGATCTGTCAAAGAACCTCAATACACCCATTATAGTATATGAATTTACACTAGATAAGCGAAAAACTATTACGATTTGAGCGTGTATTGATCGCATATGGAAAAGTGCACACATGTATAATTCATCAAAATTGTTGTTTGAGTGAGAGGTGGTGTCAAATCTGACTCGCATTAGATAGAGAGTAGAAATATCATATGGACTATAATGACGTTTAAATTAATAAATCCTAGCGAGCTCATCATACACTACAAAGTTTTGATATGAACCTTTATAATCTTATCAGACCCACAACCAAGTTTTGAACTTTCATATTCTATATAGGTGAGCTAATTCAGAGAACGAGATTATTTATATTTATGTATTAGCTATATTTAATTAATTTGAACATACATATAGATATAAGGATATATAAATAGCGAGCGTGAACGACATGTATCAGAATAATAATACACATTTTCGAGACTGGCACAACATCAATCTCTCTTTACCTAATATTCGAGTATATCATCAACGCAATTATTATTGGTATACTAAATATATAAACAATGAAAGCATGTTGATATATAGTATGCCAGGAATTAGAGTCATTTTCGATACTTGATAAAACTCTTTCAATAGGAAGAGCGTGATATGCATTACAATCTATTGAAATTGTCTCTAGATTGTTGATTGCTGTACTTGCTGCTGAGGTAAAATTTACCTACGCTCCTACAAAATGTGATATAGTAAAATACTATAATAGCTTGACGGAGACTTTAAAATAAAAATAGTGAAATGAATCCCAAAGCAAACACTTTGAGATTGTGATCACGGTAGAGATTCATCTTTACTTTAATTATCATACATGACAAAAACACCTTGTGCATGAATGCATTAGTTATTCGAGAGATTAAAGCACACATGGTGGTCGATTGCAGCAGACTACATAAGGCTGTCTCCATAAAGAGACATTGCTATTCAATTCCTTACAGTGCTACTAATGTAATTACATAGCGACTCTGTACTCAATATAATTTTTCGTCCAAAAAATCATTTGAAAGATCTTAAATTACATCTAATATGTGCCTATAGAGAGAATAGATTGTAGAGGGCTCACTTTCAAAGATAAGATAATTATACACACACATTGTCTCTCGTCATAACCTCTATGTTTAACGCGTTAAAATCTCTCCAAAAATGCTCAAGAGAGTGTCTAATACACAAGCTATGCCCAAAATGGAAGGATAGTATCGAGATGTTGAATTATCTATCAATTGATAATGCTGAGCTTAAAGTAGATTCATTAGTAGGAAAGATAGAGATTTTCATTTCTTTTTAATGAGTATATTTTTCAAATAGGAAAAACAAAGGTCTAGGATAATTCTCTTAATGATTAGAATCATATATGGAAAGATAAGGAAAATCTAGAGCGAAGAACTTTATATAAAAGTGTTTAAGCTGTACCATTATGAGAAAAACTTGTAACTAAAAAGAGCGAGTAATGATGATGTAGATTTATCGTTATATTGTTAATTAAATAACCTTGTATGTTAGACTATGTCAATTCACACATATATAAATTAAAATTTACGCAAAACATGAGGAGAATGGTGGCGGGAGGGGTGAATATTCACGGATTTAATTGGTGCCTAAGCTCCTGGTTTTCTGTAACAACTAACTAATACAAAGAAATAGAACTTTATATAGAAGTGTCTGTTACTGAACGTTTTGGTTATCCTATTTATAACGTAGAATGATAAACTTGGTGATCTCACTTACAACCAGTATCTACAAATCACACAGCAATTAGAATCTTAGCCTCTCTCTTTTATATAGAGATGTTATATATATAGGATACTAGACACTAAAATATATTAAATGCTGACTTTTCAAGAAGATATTAGCGCGTATAAAACTTTTTTTATAAAACCTCTAATAGAGGTAATTACATTTATCTTATATACGTATCAGATTTTCTGTGTTAAGATGGAACATAATGAGATATGAGATCAAAATGATCATTTCTCTATTTACTAGTATATCTCCATATGATGAGATCTGATTAACTTGATAACTGAGAGTACGAGGCTTAATTGAAATCGAAGAGAAAATTCAATTTTCGAGGGAAGTGGGCCCTATAAGATCGACAATGCTACAAGAAAACTCGTCAGAAGAAAATGAAGAAAGAACCTTCACCAGAGTCAAACAACTACGAGTTCCATGGCGAAAAGTTACAATCACCTGCAAGTGATAGAATGCTAGCAGTGAATTATAAACTACATCGGAATTCGAAAAATACTAATTATCAATCAGGACTACTGTGGCATAAAATATTTTGCAGCACCACTTTAGAACGAAAATCGGATGCTGATCCACCTGTTTTAGGTGGAAAGAGATATGAAAGGAAGCGATAAATATTATGAATGAAACTTACTAACTGCTCTCACATGGAATTAGCTTAGGAAATATTTTTTTTTTTCTTTCCTTCTTGCTGCTCCACCTTCAAGTGTATTAGCGAGAGAATGTTTAGCCAAGCCAGTAAATATTTATGCAAGTCAAAGGGAATTGGTTGCTCCAACACTAGCTGATCAGCTCCATTTTCCTTATCATAATTAAAGCATTTGTATTTTAAATACTAGAGAATGTTACATTCATAAAATAAGCCAATGCATAACTATATTAACCTTGCGTGTAAGAGTTACATAGACTTAAAAAGGAGAAGGGAGTTCTAGAATCAAAGTAATAACCCTATATTATAATATGTTGTTTCATCTCATTTCAAATGGTAATAAGAAATTGTTCATAGTTGAGTCTCTGTATGCTCATGTAATATATCGCAACAACAGTATAAATACATTAACATATAGTAGAATATGTTATATAAATAATACTTTGAATATTAAACTAATTTATTTTATTAAAATAATATTTCCATCAAAAATATATATATACAACTTGAATTTTGTATATGTATAAGCAATTGCTCGAAATAAATGTTAGTAGTGTTATCATTGTAACTTAAGGCTACCACAAAACTATCAGAAATATTAGATTATACTATTTTGTAGCATTAGAGCCTTAAAATATAATTCATTATAAATAAAAACATTAAAATAATTTTAATTTCTAATTTCATAAATTATAATAATCTCACTCTTTGATACATTATTCTATATTACTCTATAGAGTCCATATTTAGAGCTCATTCTAGCCTTAACTATACTGACTCTCCAATCCCTTTAGTGCCAACGAACTTCCATGCCACTTCCGCTCTAGATTTTTAACTATCTAATAATGTACTTACTTAAATTTTGGTTATTATATTTGAGATTAATTTAGATGGAAAAAATTATAAATACCGGCTTAACTTTTTATTTTTTTTTGGACAAAATTCAGTTTAATTTTAATTATATATTATTATTTAAGTTAATTAGGTTATTGATAATTAGTCTCATATCAATATACTTTTTAAATTGTAATAGAACTATCGGCCTGTATGTTTCAAAAATAATATTAGTAGTATTTAATTCTAAAAATATAATCGTGACTTATTATTGTTTGAACTAGATATTTGTGTAATTAACCAATATTTTCATAAAATAAATATATATATAGTACACTCACAACTACCCTTATAGGGTGAACTTCATAATAAAGAAACTTTCTCAAAAAACCGATTTTAAATGAGTCCTAGGTATTAAAGTATATGGATAATTTAAATAAACAACAAATATTTTTCATTTTTCATTATAATATAATCCTAATAATATATCAAGGATAATAAACGCATAAACACACTTGCATTTGTTATTATATTATATTACAAACATTTAATTATAATTATATAAATTAAATTATATTATTATCTTACTAAAATAAGTATTCCATAAAATCGCTCAGGTCAAAATTTAAAATTACATTATTAACAACACAATTGACAACAAATAAACTGACATTTATTAATACGATTATTAAAACGTAATATGTTGATATCTATTATAATCGGAACACTACCGATACCATATTTGCATTTAAAGATTTACGAGAATAGGGCAGAGGTAATTGCACTAATTGAACGATCAGATAATTTTAGATATAAAAGTAGTAAGAGATATTAGAATATAAGTATATTAATATATAATTATTGACAAGATAATAAATATATATATAGCTAATATTTATAAATAAAATCTAAGTAAATAACGTTCTTTATATCCATAATTTTTAAGCGATTTATAGAAGTAAATCATAGAGTATTTTTAGTCACTCTTATGGTGATCAGAAAACTACTTGGTCCATAATAGTGCTTATAAAAAGTTTACATTTTCTTACCCATTTCATTCTTACACCATTATATTGTTGAATCAACGCACTTTTATTTAAAAGTGACTTGCCGCTACACATAGTTTATATCAGCAAAGGCGTGCAGGAACTGTGTTATATAATTTTTTAGGAGTGATAGTCATATATTGTTTTACACACGGAGATTTTATATCACAATCTCTTCTTTTTATATAATCTGTTTT